>BMAT01005067.1:322867-340935 GCA_019649035.1 Elysia marginata
AACAAAAACGGAAATCTGCAAGAAACACAGCATCCCTAACTCAACGCAGTCTACGATTTTGAAAGACACTGAGAAGCTACAAAAGGCCCGTGATGACTCGAAATTCCGACCGGCTACAAAGAAACGAAACTTTGCAGTCACGAAGGACTAGAGGAATGCTGTGTTTGCCTGGTTTCGCCAAGCGATGGCGATGAATGTTCCATCGTCAGGCCCAGTAGTTATAGGCAAAGCAGCGGAAATAGCACAGCTAATGAACTTCAAATGTTACCCCTACCCCCAGTTGGGTGGAGAAGTTCAGAGGAAAACAAAACAAAAAAAAGAAAAAACAATCAACAATGAACAAATGAACACACATTATGTCCGTGGGCTTTATTGATTGAAAAATGCAAAGGGAGACAACTTGTGATGTTGCAGTAATTGGGGCTCGATTATTTCCCTTTAAAATTTATATTAAAAAAGGATTTATTTTAAACCATGACTTTAATCCGAAATTGATTAGAAGGACCCCAAAATTTCGGTTTAGAGGGATTCTACTGTATGTCCTAAGTAATTGTGATAATTCCAAAGAGTAATTATTAATAAATAAAAATGCAGCAATTAATCACAAGTATACAAAAGTTTAACTTACATATTTTACAGATTTATTTTCACTTCACCCACCAAACCCCTTTCCATTTTTTGTTTTTTTCAATCACACTCTCATGGCCTGACCACGATTATCTCATCTTCATAGGTGGGTGACCAAGACATGAGCCGCATCACGAGCAGGCTTGCTGAGCAGGATCCTGTTAACTATGGCCACCGTCTTGTGAATGCTCATGCACTGCAGCTGCTGTTGCCTGGAACTCCACTTGTCTACTATGGAGATGAATTTGGGCAGAGAAATGGAAATGGCACGGTAAGGTTTTTATTTCTAAATTTATGTCCATGTGGATTCGTTTTTGTTTTTGTTTTTTTTTTAAATTTTAATTGCCTTTGATCCTCATTCAAAACATATAGGTGATTTTGTTACAGTATTAGAAATTACGAATTTCACAAGCACTGTCAAGGTTTTTCATTGTTTACCTTAGTATACATTTCACAAAATATCAATCTGGGTAGCTGGGGTTCAAACAGACCTTCTGAGAACCAATGGACTAAACGGTATTGTTATTTGGCTCTAAAACTGTAAGAGTACCAAGTTTGCTATAAATATTTTAGCATGGTAGATGAGTAAATTAAGCAACAAAAAGGCATGTTAAATAGTTAAGAAACAATTAAGGCTTCTTTTTTCAGAGGGTTGTGATTAAATGTAAGGGATGTTTATAATTTTCTATGGTTGAATCTGTTGTTTATTTCAGGCACCTGGTAAATTCCACAGTCCGATGCAGTGGGACAATTCAGAGAATGCTGGGTTCACTAAAAAAGGAGTAAATCCCTACATAGAGTTGTCTCCAACATACGAGACAGACAATGCCGGGGTAAGGTTATGAAAACATTTTGCGGGCTTTAGACATTTTTTTAACTTTAATTTTGGTAGACCTATTTGTTTTTTTAGCTCAGATTGTATTTGCACTGTTCAAGGGTGATGGTAAAGGCATCTCAATACTTTTTTAATTGAAATCTTATTTCTCAGGAAGGCATATCTTGTAAAATTTCTTTCATACCACTGTAATGGCTAGAAGCCAGAAAATGGCTTATTTTACAACAAATTTTGAATTTTGTACATATTTGTAGCCAGAAAAAAGAAGTTAATTACAGTGCACCTCGTATTGAACAACCCCGGACCCAACAAACACTTGCATTGAACGAACTGAAATAAAGTCCCGATTTTTTCTCTTCTTTATGCATAACAAATGTCCATGTGTAGAACAAATTTCAGACTAACCTCGTTTTCAACAAACGAGAAGTGAAACTGAATCTAATGGTTGGTCTTTATAGCCTTTTTTCTGGTTTTGTCGATCACTTTATCAACAATACTGCTATTATCACAGTACCGATATCAAAGAGGAATTAGAATATCAGAGGAAGCATGGGCTAGCAGTGTGTGTTCTAAGTTTTAAAAAAAGTTTCAAGTTAGATAAATAGGGTATAATTTTCTCCTATAGTTCCTTTTGGGTTAGTTTAAAGAGACTTTTCTTTCAACAAACTTTCTATATTTCACGCATAGTTTGTCGGATCTGAGGTCCACTGTACAGTTGATGGAGAAGGATTTAAACATACAGCTCAATACCCTGTACACATTTTTAAAGTATTATTAAATGAGTCATGAAAGAAAGAATTATTTTCCTTTTTAAGCATTTCTTTGAAGCCGATGATAGTGGGTTTTTTTTTTTATATGTTGTTGTTTTTTGTTTTTTTTTAAAGTAAATTGTTTTCTTACTCTTGTATAGGTTGGTCAAGTAATCTTCAAAGACATGACTCCTTTTGTGGCGTATCAAACACTCACAGAGCTGAGGAAAGAAGAGTCCTTCCAGTTTGGCAAAACAAAGGTTTGTTTTTTGTTTTTTTTTTATTTTGAGTACAGTTTGCAAAACAATGTGTAGTTTTAGGGAATTTATATCTCTGCGAAAAGTTTTTATTTTTTAGGATAACTAAACAGACCAACATCTAAGCAGCAAATTATGTAATTTAAATTCCATTTGAATAATGTGCGTGTCGTTGGTTCTTTTTGTGTTTTTGTTTTTGTTTAATGAGGGCGGAATTTATTAAAGGGCTCTTGGAATTTCAAAAAAAAATTGAAAACTTTCAAATTCAGCTTACATACATAAATTATATATCAAAGGTCCACATTCATGGCATCTACCTCAGGCTTCTTGTCTCTAATGTTTTTATTATCGTTTAAAATTTTATAAAGTTGATGGTTTGTGTTCAAAAACCGAATTCAATTTGTGTGAGATCAAACCAATAATGGTATTTATTTGACTTCCTCAACAGCTTTGCACTGTTGGAGACAATGTGTTGATGTTCAGCCGCCATGCTGACAGATTCCCTTACTTCATTACGCTTGTCAACATGGGTGCAAGTGAAGTAACGGTGTCTCCTTCAGACCTGAAATGCCTTGATACCAAGGATGAAGCTAAAGTGAGCTTCCACTCTCGTGATGAGAAAGTTGACGAAACGCTCGACATGGAGGATCAAAGTGTTCACCTTGCAGCGTTTGATGTAGTAGTGCTGAAATATGCGGCTGAGGACTAATTTCAGTTGAAGGGCTTTGTGGTTTGCTCCTTGTCTGTTGTTTCTCTTTTCCTAAGCTAAAAATTAAAATATCTTCTTTTTTACTTTGTTTCGCAATCAATTGAATCACTGTACTTAAGACTATAGGAATAAGAACTATAGCTATCGTGCGTATAAAGAATATTTCAATAAACCTTGATTGCTTTTTTTCTTCGTTTGAACATGTAAATTGATTGGAAATTACAAAACCTGCATCAGCTGATTCATGAATGAAAACAGAGCTATCTTGAACTCAATATAACAAGATCAAATGCCAAAGACTTTTCTCATTTGAATATTTTAAGGTGCTGCAGGGTCTGTTTCTCAACTTGAATAAAAACTAAAAATCTTGAAGGATCTTACAGCCGTGGGATTCATTCTTTCCATCGCACCAGCTTGACTTAAATTTGTTCTTACTTTGTGGGGGAAAGAACCTGCTATTATGTGAGTTCTTGTAACAGCTTGAGTTCTCTGAATCATGTTTTTTTCTGTGCAGTGAAAGTAGGGTTGAGGCTGCCTAAGAAGATCTTTGCTGTACAATGTCTTTAATTATTTGGGAGTTAGGACAGCCAGGTAGTGATCACAAAGTCCTGCATAGGTATTGTCAGTTCCTCAGAATACTGTTTTGTCTCCTAGTTTTGTTTTGTGTTTGTCTGGCTTTTGAGTTACATCCTTCCTCAGGCTTTGTGATTAATTTAAACCTCATGCATTCATTATCAGTTTAAGATTCTTAGTCTTATTGATCTTTGCTTTAGACTTAGTATAAACTCTACTGTCTCCATCAAATTTATGGCTCTTTTGACGTATTAGCCTACCCAATTAATTAAATATTTTGTCTGCCAACACTTTGACCAGTTAAAAAGAAAATTTAAAATATTAAAGATCTGATAAAAAGTAAATTTTGTTAAGGCATGTTCTTTTATGAATAATGAAATTACAAGCATTCACAAATGAGGAGTTGGATTGATATAAAAAGTAATGACTGATTGTGTCTGTTCTAAGTCAATAAAATGTTTAAAAAGCATTTTTTGTGCTTGTGCTTGTTTTTTTTCTTTTTTTCTTCTTTTTTTTTATCTTCATTAAAATACAGTTTTCACCTACCTGAAAACAAAATATTTGAGATGTCAGTTCAGCTTCCAAACTATTCAAGCCAATAATTGGAACATGTAATTAAAACTACATTTGTGAGGCAACCAGGACAAATGAGGCACAAGTTGGATTTTCTACATATTGAGTCAACATTTTTTAAGTCTTCATTCATGCACTTTGAGATGTTGAAAAAAAAAATGTAACACTAGCTTATAAGTTTTATATTTGCTGAGAAGTTTCATCTTGAAGCACATGGTAATGTTTTATTATACAGTAGTGCTCAACTGCAGCAGCACCTGCTACAGCACGACCTCTGGGGAATCTCCTTTATTCCTCTTTCTGTGCATGGGGACAAGAACAGGCCTGAACATGGATGCAGGCTGAAGAAGATCGAGCTTTAAAGAAAGTAGAAGAAGAATTAAAAGTTTTACGTAAAAATGACAGGCAAGCCTACATAAGACCACAGGCCATCTATAGGCTCATTGTGGGCTTGACCTGCAGTTGCAGTGTAAGGTTCGCGTCTGTGCCTTTGTTTAGTTCACAAGTCGGTGTGCATTGTGTAATACTAAGAGGGAAAGGGAGATGCAGGCTGTGTTCGTCTTAGTCATTGGCCTGTCTAATGCGTTGAAAGGAAGCATTATTGGTCTAGCAAGATGATGTGTGTACCGGTATAATTCTTAGCTAATACCACCGGTGAAATGATTTGCATACTGGTTGTAGAATAAGACTTTAAGCAATGGGTGAGGAGAGTCTTGTCACGTGCCTAGATGGGAGTGCAATCAAAACTAGAAAACTAGAGTTGTTTTCATTTTCTTTTTTTCAATAACTGCCCCTATTGCTGGAACATGCTGTAGACTTCTAGTTCTACTGTGTAGCAAAAGTGTTTGTTAAAAGAACTAACTCAAAACTTTAAATCCTCTTCAAAATTTTACAGCTGATATGATATAAGGGTAAATAAAGATGAAATTTTCACCTGCGGTTTAAAAGATTGAGACTGCGGTATCATTAAAACTAAAGAGGGATAAAGTTGGTAATGTGCAGACAGTTTACTCTGCTGAAATCTTGAGTGACTGATAATTTTTATTTCTCATGGTTCAAAGTTAACTACATGTAATTTGTAAGGTTTTGTTTTCCTCTTTTGCCTTTTTAAATTTGAATTCATCGAAGTTCTTCAGGTTTACTTCTCTCAATTTGAAGTTTAAGGTTGTAGAAAGTTTTCCTTCTAATCCCTAGCAGTTTTACTTCCACAAAGCATTATAGTTTTATGATAAAACACACTCTGAACTAAGTTTGCCATCCTAGAACCTAAACAAAGGTGTCTGTGGTCCATGGAATTTACGCAATGGTGGGGTGAGAGAGTAAAGTTCTACATGTGTAGAACTGGGAAGTGCCTTGAAGGTCCTTTCCCAAGAGATTTGAATTATGAGGTTTCCTCTGTACATGTACATATTTGACCTCATTGGACACACAAAAAAAGTTAACCAAAAATAAACTGAAGGAGAGTTGGCAGTTGGCTTTATAGAGTTGAGGTTAATATTCAGATTACTGATGTGATATTTTTGTAATATATATTGATTTTCTTATATTGTATTGTATACTGATTTGATGGGGGTTTGAATTGCACTTTTGCTGAAAGCAAAGTTACACCCCTTACATGATTCTTGATACAGATGTACTGCATTTTTTTCAAAATGCTGCCAAAAGGCCTCTATGTTTTAGAATCATGTGTTTTTTTACAAAGACAAAGGGGACTAATAGAGATTTACTTGATTGTCTCTTAACGTGAAAAATACAGATACAAATTGAAAAAAGCTCTTCAAATGTATGTATATCTTACAATCTCTTATTTGATACATGTGTTTTTGATTATCTAAACTAAACTCATCAATTTGAATTCGACTATTGAAGAATGGATTTCCAAAACTCAGTAACATAACAATAATGATAATGAAATTGATTTGTATAGCGCCTTACCCATACAAAACTGCCCAAAAAGCTTAACAACCACACAATTATTCAGACAAAGACTCTCTAAGATTACCATTATTAAAATTTACACTATAAATTTGACTAAGTGTAATAGAAGAACATTGAAAAGAAATAAGCAGAAATTGCATTTTTTTTTTTTAAAGAGAAAGGGGACATAAGAGGTTTTTCTTGAATCTAAAAATGAAGCTAAGGTCTAAACTATAAATATCTTCTTGGATGCGAGACAAGCCGTCAGAGCTTGAATGAAATTAAGTTTTAAAAACAGGAGCCTCTAAAGATTACATGGAAATTGTCATGCTTTTAGATTCCACAATAGTCTTTACACTTAATGACTTATATGAAATATTTCTCCATAAAATAGGCCCAGCGAACTCCCAACAAATGCGTTTACTACAACAAAGTTGACCTCATTGATGATTGAGCATTTTTGCTTAGTAAAACTGTTCTGAAACTATAGACTGTTCTTGTCAAAGATACATGTATCAATTTTCGTCGCAAAAAAGTTTCAAATACATAGACAAAAAACATACGTTAATGGGAATACATGTATTCTAATATAGCACTATAAGTATAACACAAAGTACTATGATGATTTCTGTTGTATCGCCAAGCCAGAGCTCTGCCAAACTTGTGACTCCTGAAAGCCAGCACTCCCAATAAAAAAAAGCATGTTAGCAGAAAGGGGATAGATCTAGTAGTATAGTGTGAGGCCTAATATTTATTTTAAATATGAATTGGAAAACGTATAATTCTGGAGAATTGTGCCAGGAGATGGATTAGATGGTATTGGTAGGGAATTCAAAGAGTACATGTCAAGAGACAGGGTTTGGGGCACAATTTTCTTAAAAATGCTTCAGCTTGACTTTCCTTATTGAAAAGCTCAAAATATCGAAATATAGATACAGAACATCGCAAAATACAAGTACAAATGTGTATTGTGCTGGACAGAATTTAAGAGTGATTTTGGCCTGCGTAGACCAAATGAATGCTTTGTTTCTGTTATGTTAAATAGTGTGTTGGAAGGGAAAGAAATTGGGAAGTTAGTGTGAGGAATGTAGAGAGAGAGACTTTAATTGATTATACTTGTAAATTGCTCTGTAACCAGTACAATGTGCCAATATGGACAATAAAGAAATTGAATTGAATTGAGGCCACATTCAGGGCAAGTGAAGCCGCATTCAGGCCACAGAAAGGTCAAACCTCAAGTGATGCATGTGTAGTGGATGGTTAGGTAAGACTTTTATGTTTCGGCTTCAAAAGATCTTCGATCTCGCTAGAATTAAAAAAAAACTAATGATTACTTATTATTTCATTACCCCAAGTCTCAACCCTTCTCAATGTTACAATTGTACTATCTTGCTTCTCGAATCTACCCTTCTCTATATCTTGCTTCTCAAATCTGCCCTTCTCTGTATCTTGCTTCTCAAATCTACCCTTCTCTATATCTTGCTTCTCAAATCTACCCTTCTCTTATAACTATCTTGCTTCTCAAATCTACCCTTCTCTATATACATCTTGCTTCTCGAATCTACCCTTCTCTATATCTTGCTTCTCAAATCTACCCTTCTCTATATCTTGCTCCTCAAATCTACCCTTCTCTACATCTTGCTTCTCAAATCTACCCTTCTCTTATACAAATGTATTACTATCTTGCTTCTCAAATCTACCCTTCTCTATATTTTGCTTCTCAAATCTACCCTTCTTTATATAACTACATGTATCTTGCTTCTCAAATCTCTTGATTCCTCCAGCTCTGCATTTAAATTATCTTACACTTCATCTTCAAAAAGAAAAGTAGACCTTGAATAACTTTGTAGGAATATTCTTGTGAATTGATGAGGACTAATAAACATTATTGTTATCCTCATTGGGGAAAAAACAAGGCTGACTGAGCCCCTCACCCGATACTTTGCTTTGCAAGAGGCAACGTTCTGAGTGAAGAAAATGGGTTAGCAAAAAGACAAAAATACACTCCTCTTATCCTCAAAGATGCATGAAATTTCTGCTTATTTCTCTTCAATGTTCTTTTAGACTTAGTCAATATATTTGCTTGAAAACGTCGTTCGCTCTCCTACTTGGTATCTCCCAAAAGACTTTCTTCTTTTCATTTATCCTCGTTCCTATTGAACCCATATGATGCAGTGCCACCCTTGTCTAGACAACGCAAAACGTCCCAGTTAGAGCAGGAATAGGTTGTTGACACCAACGAAGTCACCATAGCACGAGATGTGACTTACATTTTTCAGCGAATGGTGACGCTTTTTCAGTTTTAGAGACTGAAAATGGAAATTTTCCTCCTTGCGACTTTTTGGAGCGTGGGGGAATAGCAATGCTAACAAACTAATCTGACACCCCTTGTCTTTCCACACTCGAAATAGCGAGTACGCATAAAAACAACAAAAGAAAAACCAAAAACATTGCATTGATGTTGTTCTAACCGTATTTACACACTGGGTCAACTCATTCGAACTTGTTAGAACTTAGATAAGAAAGGCACCGGGAAAATGTTTCTCAAACCCTTTTAAAGCCTTTAGGACCTGGTGTGCTGGAACAAAAGAGAGTTTTCCATGTTTTTTTATTTGTTTGACAATACAACGCATATACAAAACGCAACGAATTGTGTATGAAGAGACTGCTTTAAGAGTGTTTTTTTGTTGTTGTTGTTGTTGTTGGTTTTTTTTTTTTTTTTTTTTGCTCTTACGCATTTGGCCAAAAAAGTAAAGAAATACATGTAAACCTATTTACAGGCTCTATGAAGTTTTTTCGAAGTTTATGTTAACCCACTATTCAAAATTTGAAAAAAGAAAAAAAAAGAAAATTGTAGCTGGATTTTAACAAGGGACATGGCATGTACCGGTTCGTCTTACCGTGACCACATTTTCCTTGGTTATGTCCCTTGGACGGTTCATAAGTTGGAAAAATAAGAATTGAAGTGTACCCCGAGTAGGGCGAGGAGAGGGGTAAGTTAAGCAGTAACAATAACATTATGATGAAGAAAAGGGAGTAAAATGGTAACTTATCTTAAATCAAAGTTTATCGCAAACATGATTTGTCTCAAGCAGACTCAAATCCACTGAAGTAAAAGTACATCTATATTGTATTCGTTCTATGATTTTCTCAGGCCTGGCTTTTATCCTACTGTATTTTTGCCTGATTTTTCCCCTTTATTATCTTCTGATTCGTTTTCCTCTTGTTTTCCTTTCTTGTGCGCATGCACTTGTAATGTTATATATTTGCTTCTCCCCGTCTCTTCCATTTTCTTTCTCACTCTATTCTTTCCACCTTTTTACTCCGACCCTGCAAATGCGCCTTTCATCCTTTATACAAAGAAACCTACTTTACGCCAGTACTTGTAGTTTGTACTACCTTCAAGATTAGGTTGTTTGAATTTTAACGCCTCTTTTCAACTACAAGGGTATTATCAGAGACGGCGCTTGGGTCAACTGAAAGCGTGCTGCCATACTGTGATGTAAGGAGTGCTTGCATACACCACACCCATCATATTATCCTGACACGGGGCCGACCAGACTTAGCATTAAATCCACAATGCCCAGACACTAGGCGGATCAGCTGCTAATACCAATTTTAAAGTCCTTGGTTTGACTCTGCGGGGGATCGAACCGCGCACCTCCCGATCTCTGAGCGAGTGTCTTACCGCTAGGCCACAGAACCGGTCTACCTTCAAGAGAAACGTATTGATTGAATTCGACTCTGACAGTCTCATTCTGGTATTTCTGTATGTTTTTGTACTGGTGAAAGTGAACTCTTGCTTAAAGAGTCTTGAGCAAGTTTGGGAATGGGATAGATATGAAGATGGGAGAAACACTGAAGTAGTGATAGAGTTCGATGAATGTGAAACAAAAAATGTATTTGCTAAAATGAAAAACAAGCAGCAGCTCCAGATGGCATGAACGGCAAGCTATTGAAGATGTGTGCGAACGAAGTGAGCTTTATTTATACCTATTTATTTAACATGTCTCTATTTTTAAATTTCATCTCTGTGGTTTGGAAAACATAAAAAAAATAAATCCAATTCCTAAAAAAGACAAGATTACATCAATGAATGACCTACGATCCGTAGCTTTAACATCTGTAGTGATGAAATGTCTATTCATGAAATGTCAAGAGAAAAGAGTCTTTACTAGACTAAATAAACATCTGAAAGCTTTTTAGACCCCTTTCAATTTGCTTAACAAGCTATACGCAGTGTTGAAGATGTTCTTTTAGTTTTTACTACCAACGTCTACATGCATTTAGAGTAACAAACCCAAAAGTTACTGCAGAATTTTTTTTGCTGACTTCTCTTCCGCTTTAAATACCATAAAACCTCATCTTCTAATTGATAAAATGATGCATATGGAAATCAACAATAACGTAGCAGTGTAGACTTTAAACTTTCTTACACAAAGATGACAAAATAATATCACCCCGGGTGGAGTTTTCAAGAAAAGATCAACAAACACTGGAGCTCCACAAGGCTGTGTGGTTTCACCGGTCTTGTTTCCGTATTGATTGCCAAGCTCTCCCCCGGACTCACCACTCCCAAAATTTGCAGACGACACAACCTTGCAAGGACTAATAAAAATGGAGAAATGAAGCAGTCCAGAGAAGAAATAAATACTGCAAATTTGTTACGTGGTGTGAGAAAAGTTGCTTAACCTTGAATGTCTCAAATACAAAAGAATTAATAACTGACTTTAGGAGATCAAAAAGCCAGATAGATCCTCTATTGAAAATGAAAATGTTGAACAGGTCTTTGATTATAAGTACCCAGGCGTCTTCATTGATGACCATGGACAAACATGTTCAAAAGATAAAATCAAATTTTAAAAAACGCATGTATTTACGAGAATTCAAAATTGAGAACACACTAATACTGTAAAACTTTTCTTATAATGCAACAATGCATAGCATAAGAACATTCTGCATTGGAACATGGGGTGGAAATTGCCTACTGAGAGACAAAAAGCAGCTGGACACAGTCATTGAGCAGGCCAACAGGTTGACATATCCCCAGAGCAGCGTCTTAGTTAGAAACCTCTAAAAGGAAAGATGCGTGCAAAAACCACTGCATTATGGGAGATGAAACCCACCCGCCGCATAATTACGTTGAAAAATCTTATCGCAAAATTAGTAAGTGTGTAATATCATTAAAGACAAAAACTAAAAGACACAAAAGATCTTTCCTACAGTCTATATTCAGATTTTTCAACTCCAACCTATGATTTTGTACACACCTTTGATATGGACCCATACCTGAACGTTAATTATATTAACAGCAACGTTTTTCACATTCACTACTATTTTGCGGACCATGGTAATGAAATTAAACGCAACTTTTATGGATTTTATATTTATTCATCTATATTCTTCATAACAAACGATGTTTTATACCAAATTTCTAGCTGTACGTTTTTACATCAGTTACATACTTGTAAAATAGAAACAGCAAGTAAGAAGTGTGAACTATTGATAAAGAAGACGGTGAAAATAGTATAGGGCGATAACTAATAAAGTGAAGGTGTTGACAGCAAATTAAAGACAGAGAATTAGATCTGTAGAAGGTTAGCCAGTGGGAAGAAGAAAACAGACTCGATGTACTAAAACAGTGTGGGGACAAAAAGAAAAGATAGGAACTTTTAAATTAGAGTTTAGCCTTTTCTTAAATTCCATTACCTTTGCTAGTAGATAATGAACTAAACCAATTCCACTATCTTTGCTTGTAGATATAAAAATACAATGAAAACTTTTTGGTGTAATAATTTTTTTCACTTATGAAATAATTATAATAGAAGTGTACCAGTCATATTTATTTAATTTTATTGTTATAGGAAATTTATGTTCATGAAAAAATGATTATGCAAATCCGTGAAAATTACAGCAGTGTATGTAAACTTTATATTTTTCTTACATGGTTAGGCACCAATGAGAAATGTTCAGAAATGATTACAGAAACAACCCAAAAAGGGACGTCCAGCAAGCTATTCTGTCACGTGAGTTGTGGTGGTAAGTTACGGTTCAACTTTTATTGGTTCCAGGAGAATGTTCAGCAGTTGTGCTTCCTGACTGTTGCATGAAAATGGCATTAAATCCTGGCATTGCTTAACCAGTATTATTGCATTTACTGGTTAGGCAATTCCATCATTTAATACCATGTGTACATACGTTAGGAAAAAATGCGATATAGTTTTGATCTCAAAATGAATTAGCTTTCTTGTTATGTTACGGTACCCAAAATTTCAGGAACGAAGCTCCGTGAGCCGTCTAACTGAAAAGATATTCATTTTGTTAAAATTAAAGAAAACAAACTTGTAAAAATCGTTCATGAAGCGTTGTTCCTTAAATTCAGACTACCGTGATATAAAAAAAGCTTAGAATGCTTAATTATTTCAGATCAAATCTATGTTGCATTTTTTTCCTCATTTATGTGGGGCTTACCGGCTACGTAATAGGCCTACATGTAGTAGCCTACCTATATATTTTGACAACGATTCTGCAAAAGTTATATAGATCTAGCCGTCCTAATTTTCATTCAAAGTTCTAAAACCTGGATTTCTACTTCTTTTTTTTAAGTATGTAAATTCGTTATCTGCATCTTACGAAGTCACGGTTAACGAGTAGGCATATGCCTATAAAATTTAAATAATGACTGTTGAAAGTTGTATGGTGCACTACATCATAATATCTTTGTTCTAGCTCTGACTACATGATTAACTTACTGTGGATATGAATGGGAAGGTAATTGAGACAGTGTTTCACGTTTTCTGACGATACTTATAATACGGCAACGGGTCAAAAACAATACAGGTGCATATAAACGTAATAAAAACCTTTTTTAAGCTTAACATTAATGTGTATACATGTATGTGATTACTTTCGACGGTTTCTATATGAACCACTTTAGGAACAGATTATCCTATTTAATAATAAAAGAGAGATCAAAAAAGCTCACAGCTGTAAATAAGTCGAATGTAATGATATCTTCACATAATAAATAAGGCGTTCATAGTTTGAACTTCGCATCTTCTAGAGCTTTCAACGTTAAACACCCATAACATTGTTCAGATTCCGTGAAACATACCAAATTTTACAAATTTTAAGTATTAGGGAAAGGAGGAAAAATCTACTTTTAGGTTTAGAAGGGTTTTCTTAAATATTAGACTGTTGGATGTGCGACTCATTAGGGCTTATCGCGAGACAAATTGCTTAATCAATTTCTCTTTGAAACATTACTGTATGAAGAATAACCCTTCTTTATGAATTAGGTTCAAGGTAATGATGAAGTTATTACATTTGAGAATAGGATTAAAAATGCAAAAAAGTAGGTTTCATCCCAATAAACTTGTGAAGTTAGCACTGTTCTGTGACTGTATCTGTCAAAATCTTTTTCAACCAGCTATGAATACAATCAAGTTTCTCTTGGTGCTGGACAAAACTGCAAGGTGCTCCAAAACTTTAAGGATAAATCATTCACCTAAATTTAACCCTTATTCATCGCTAACTCCTTTGTTCTTTTTTAGTTGTTTTTTTTTAAATAAAAACCCAAGTGACACTCGGATAAATGTTTAAAACTGTTTTAGAATACAATTAAAAAAGTATGAAAAACACAAGAGTTACACTATCTTCATGATTGAAATACATCGGTAAAAACAATAACTATAAATCATGCAAGTAGTTTGTATGATTATGAAGTTTGTAGACTGAAAACATGGAGTTGAAATTTAAATAGCGCCAATTATCATTGAACTTTGCGAGTTCAAGTTTTAAGCCATTTCTCATGACGCGTATACCATACCAAAGACTACGGACCAGCGACTTTGAAAAGAATTCTGTCCCTCCATATCACCTGCACACTTAGAGAATGCACCATGTGAAAGCAATCATGGAACGCTGGACGAGTGCTGGTCTGGACGTGATACGTGTTACGTGAAACCAGCTTTACCCTATGGTTTCGAGTCCTGTTGAACCAGCACATATGCACATGAGAAATTCCAGTCCTTCTGCAACATATCTACAAGACGAATCATCAGCATACGCTGATTTACACCAGTACAATAAGACACACCAACAACCAATGAAAATGGGGATGGAATGGCCACTCTCTGAGGAAACCAGGGCAATGAATAAAAAAACATGAACACAGAGCCAGCAGGAGGCCAAGAATGACATAGAGGAGGGAAACAGAGGATGAGATGGTATCTGTAGAGAAAACACGGAAAGAACTGGGATACATATGGCGCATGATAGGATGGTTTAGAAGACGTTTGTTTGTGGCCTGTGGTTCCCGAGGAGCGGAGAGGCCAAGATGCAAGAACTCAGACCCTCAAACTTCACCGCGCGATCCCTGTTCATGTGTATCGAGATGGAGTCTCCTCACTCTTGTCCTCAACCCAAAGCCTCTCCTCGCTGGGATCGCCTCGCACGCTGCGTAGAGGGGAAAAAAATACATCGTACTTGAAGTAGGCCTTTGTGAAGTAATCTCTCTATCCCTCTTTCTCTCTCTCTCTCTCTCTTTCTCTCTCTCTCTCTTTTCCTCTCCTTTCCTTTTGCTGTCTCTCTCTCCTCTTTTATGTGTGTCTTTCTCTCGCTCCCTCGCGCGCTCTTTATCACACTGTCGGACTGCCCAGCCGTCTCACGTCTTCCCATCCTATGTTAATCTTTCAGATTTAAACTGGTTTGTGCTATTTCCCCACAATTTTGCAATTTTGGCTTAAATCTTTTAAAATTAATTGATATCAAACCTCAGTATCATCACCTTCAATAATTCACTTGTAAGTAACCATCTGGGTATCAAACATAAAATAGAGGCACCTCCCCCGCTCCCTAGAGGATTTCCCTTCCTTCGCTACTCTTAAGTTCTAATTATAAAATAAAATAAATTTTACTTCTAAAAAGATACAATACTTTATAAGAGTTAAGGCTTAGAATTCGTTATAGGTTCATCTTCACGTGAATTTAATTGGTCATTAACAGCCCCGTAGGCCTACTCACCCAGCATTAATCCCCACCTCATCCCCAAACCACTTTCATTTACAATGTATCAGGCTTTCAGATTCAGTCAGACAGAATAATATGAAACAGCTTTTTTTTTTCAATCCTTAGCCTGCAGGTTTAGAGAAAAAAAAAAGTAGGACATTAATACATTTAATGCCTAATTGCTTCTATGAATGAATTTATATGGAAACAATTTTTTGTAAGATAATTTGCTTCTGTAAGCTTTGAAAAACGAGCAGTTTATGGCTATGTTTGAAGGATTAGTACTAGTAGTTAATATTGGAAACCATGTTTGAAAATTGTTTGCTTTTGTTTGTAGTAAGTCAACTGTTCGTCTAGATCAGGCCACACTGTGTGTCCCTTCGTCTGCAAACTTTGTCATAAGGCCACTGTGTGTGGCGTTTGTGAAATGCGAAAAGGACGATCGCACTTCTTACACAGTGCAATTTTTTAGCCTTTCCTAAGAGATCATAATTATGAATTGTCATTTTACTTTCGCTTTCATGGTCTTTGTATTTTTGACTAAAAATCTTGTTTTTTTTTAATGCAAAGTTTTGTAGCTAACTAAGCTAAGTTTAAAAACAAAGATGGCGGCACAATAGTCACGGGTACTCTTGAACGATTGCGGTCCCTCGAGACTTTGCCAGTTGGCTACAAATATTATATATATATCTATTCGGCTACATTAACAGGTCAGATAGAACGATTAAGCTTGCACAAAAGATGGCGTGTTTATTTTAATTATGGGCCAAAATATAGAATATAGAAAAATAAAAAAATGTTTTTAAAAAAACACCTTCTTGACTATTAAAGTAAACACTGAACTATCTGACCTGTTAAAGTTGTCGAATCGATATTTGTATCGAATTGGCAAAGTCTTGAGGGATCGCTTTTATTCAAGAGTACCCAGTCACGTCCATGACGCTTTCATGCAGCTCAGGCCAAGAGGTTTTGGAAATGTGATCCTTTCGTCTGTGTCATTAGGCTACAGTGAGCGGCTTTGGTGAGTTAGTGGTAAGAAAAATCATTTAAAAAATCAACCTTCCCAAACTTAAAAAATGAATTAGTTCTGTCCAGACCTTCAAAACATGGACACGACAAGTGAAGCCTTTGGGCAATGAAAAATACCATGATGCTGGCCAGTGTGCTTAGTGTAATAGCTCTAGCATCCAATACACACATCATTATTCAATTATTGTCATATCATTAAAACACTTGTAATTTTATCTTCCTTCTGTTGATTAATTTACAGCCATTTAGGTCGATTTGAAATATAGTGACTGCTACTTTTACCAAAATATTATCAAGAGAGTATATAATACATTCAGTTGACTCCGCCGTTATTTCAATGATTGTGTTCTATATTTTTTTTGTTAATTAATTGCTAGCTGTTTCGATAGTCAGAGTTTTCGACACTTGACAGTTGCCGTGACTTTTCAGCCGGAGTTATTTACCTGTGAAAGTAGATTTCAATAAGAGTCAACAGAGCCAGGAAGAAGTAGAAGACCATGCCTATAATAGCAACGACGTAGCAGTAAAACAGATCATAATGCACGCCTCTGTAGTTGTCTCGGTTCACGTCAAACAAAACCAGAATAGGTATCATGAATCCAACTGGGGAAGGACAGAAATAAGCGAATTGAGCCTCTTAATGTAGAAGATTACAAGAAAGCCATAGAAAAACAAATCTGGTTTGAAGATACATGCAACAGGATAGAGCAAAAAAAACATTCCTTTGGAAAAGCAAGATAACTTTTTTCCAGGAAGGTAGGCCTGTATATTTTAACTTTAAAAAAGGAACGAAACAAGTGATCTGTCGGCTTACGCCTTCGCCAGACAAAGAAAAAATAAATAAAAACGTGTAAGACATTTACATAAATAGGCACAGGACTAACAATAAAGAAATGCAATAATACTATTACAAACAATATATAAAACGTATGATGAGATAAAATAAAGAAATAAAATATAGGCCTACCTAAAAATAATTCTCGTTTTTCATTAATAGTTATTTTCTTTTCTTTTACTACGTAATTACGTGACAATTTTCTTGGTTCCTTAGGCCCCTCCCCCCTAGTACCCCTTCCCCTGCCCCCCTTTTCCTTACCGGCAGATAGATTAATATATCTAGATTTCTATGTACATTTTATTTCTTTACTTTGTCTCATCATACATATTTTATATTGCTTTTCTTTTATTGTTGGTCTTGTGCCTATTTATGTAAGTGTTTTGTATGTTTTTATTTATTGTTTTTGTCTGTCGAAGGCGTAAAGCTGACAGCTCACTTGTTTCGTCCCTATTTTGAGAGCTAAGATGTATACCTTCCTCGAAAAAAATTAACTTCCTTATCAACACAGCTCTACTACGACTCCTATTCAATTTAAACATTCCCCTGGAAAAGCATGTTGGCCAGTAAAAAATTACTGAAGTTCCCTTGCCGATACAATAACATTTTTCATATATCTATTGATGAAGGTATCCATTTATGACGTAATGCGACACCGATAGCAAAAATGGGATATTTGGTGCGTAAATTGTTACTAATTGAATGCCAAACCAAAAGGTTTCAACTCTCTGTGGATTTTACATTCGGCTCTTATACTCGTCTTCGTTTTGACTTCTTTCTTTTGCACTTTTCCATCTCCTAGCTACCTCTGTTCACTCTCAACCACTTTTTTTATCCCCATCATCATCATCACCACCATCATCATCATTATCATTATCATAATCTTCTTCTTTATTATTATTATAATTATTATTATTTATTATCATTTTATTGTTATTATTGTTGGTAATGTTAC
>BMAT01005067.1:353835-367547 GCA_019649035.1 Elysia marginata
CGGGGATCGAACCGCGCACCTCCCGATCTCTGAGCGAGAGTCTTTACCGCAACGCCACAGAGCCGGTCGGATGCCAGCGGTTAAAACCAACCGGTGAACAATTCTTTTATACCAAGAATTTTAAAGCTATTGAATGAAAGTTTTAAAAGAATTTGATTTCCCCCTAGATATTTACTACTTATATACTACTCTGTGAGACTGACTCTCTGTGAGAGTGGTTTAATAAATACTATCGATGTGTTATTAGCCTATTTCTAAATATGTGATTGATATATATATATATATATACGCATTATCATTTATAATTTATGCTTTTTATGTTACAAAATAAGCAATATTTAAATTCTATTTAACTCTTACTATTTACCTCTTCGTTTCTATATGTTTCTATTTACTTGTATTATATCGTTTTATTATTTTACAATGTATGAGCAGTCAATGTAATTTCAATCGCTTTCCCAAGGCAATTGCAACATGACACGGTCGGGAATCGAAACAGAAAAGTATAAAAATTGCTTGGTCCCACGCTGAAAACATCCCGATTCGTCTTTATTGCATGTATTCTGTTAGTGAAGTAATATTAGTTCTCAAATTTCGATAATCCTTACAAATCCCCTATCATATGATATTCTAACGACCGGTTTTAAGACCCGCTGCTACTTGTATACTCAGAGTGTTTACAAAAAAGGTTGATTTCACGGCACAGAATCAAACTGTATATATTATGTGCTGAAGCGAGTGACTCATCTGACAGATGAGATGAAATTTGAAATTTAGTTGCCTTAATGAGCTTTTAATTTTTATGACTCATTGTCCACTCAAGTTACTGGTTTTACATAAATTCTTCGGATCTGATTAAGCAAATAATGAAAACAGGGTTATGTTCAGCTTTTTAAAATATTGTTACCTAATTATTAAGGACACTATCAAAATAATTACACGACTATTCTTGTCGTCGTGAAGCCGCTGAGAGCATAGCGACGCTCAATTCGAAAGCTTGTACATTACAGACGCCAATTATTTATACACATCAGTCTGGGAACCCAAGGACGTTCTCAATAAATGAGGTAGGTACAGTGAAATATGTCAGAATAAAGCGTTTTTTTTCATTCTTACTGGCAAACAATATTTAACATTTTGGTGACCCAACAAGCATAATCCCAGTCTTGTCGCAATTTGCTGTTAAGCTTTGTTCCGAATCTTGGCCCTCTTTCTTGCTTTGGCGATAACACAACCAACTCAGGACTGTAGACGTTTATGCGTAGAAAGTAAAGTAATTTATCTATCATGAGTAATCTGGGTCTGGTGTCAAAGAAAACCCCCACAAATTTAAAAGAATAATTCCACACCGTTGGAGCACTCTGAATGCCATTGTAATAGGAGCCGATGCTCGGTCGCTTTATGCTATTATTCTTGAGGAGCCTGAAACTACGCTTCCATTATTTGATGGGAAAATCAACCTCCGCGTGGATACGCTGCAGCATGCACCAGCGACCACGATTTAAAATGTACTTCTTACTTAAAAGCTTGTCTCTGGTATTGAAATTCGGTACCTAAGCAGCTGCTGAACGGGCTTGTGTAAACAGACCCATATCTCTGGTATTGAAAGATTAAAGGTATGAAATTAGCAGTGAAGAGAATTAGGCCTTTTATTGGAAATGCCCGAAATGTCTGCATTTAGTATGATTTATCCACTATTTATCCTGATGTCCATATCTCTACAAGCGTAATATGTCATTGATTTTTCTCTAGCAAGGGCAATCTTCTTCAAAGCTTAATCGTGATGGTAAATGGTGTACTTGCATTGTGTTATTTCCAACTCTTATAGTCTTATTAGTTATTCTATTAAGTTTAGTCCTGAAGCAGAGTAGTCTGGGCAGGTATTCGGTGATCTGGGATTGGTTCTAACCTTGGTTTACTATGATCCTCTGGGGGGAAAAACTTACAGCGCAGACTACTTTGTGTTGGGAACTAATGTCGAAACCTTTTCAAGTTATTTTCAGATAAAAAAAAACCCATCTTACTTAATATAGTAACATTTATAGCATGAAGTCTCATATCCGATGTATTGGCTCTTTCTATTGTCCAATTTTTACAACATTTTTAAAACTCAAATAATCATCGCATGTCGAACCGTCTTACAAATCTACTTTATATTGGATGATAAATAGGCGGTAGGTCTTTCAGTTTTGTGACATTGAAGACCTGAAAAGGCTTACCACAACAAATGAGGCTTAAGATATGGGGAGACTTTTAAAACAATTAAAACTTTCATTATGGACTGAGCTATATTATTTCCTCATTGAACTATAATTATTTCTGTATAAAAAATGTTAGTCTAAATACTGCACTTATACTGGTTTTTTAATTGTCTAGCATGAAAATGAACCGAAGTATGCGCAAACCTAATGTTTAAAAATTAGGTTGATCATGAAAAGAAGTCTCGTCGATAAGGTTTTAATTGGTTTTTCTCTGTATGATTTCTTTCGGGCATTCAAACAAGGGCAATAAATAATACAGTTCTACTCAGCCTTTGTAATGACATGATGAATGCAGACGATAGTGCAAGTAATGAAACCCAATATAAAAATCTTTATCTGTCTTACAACTTTTACGTGTGAGATACAGGCCGAATAACCATAGATAATTGGTTTGTGATAAAGGCAGCGCTAATTGGACCATATTCATAACATAGCAAGGTTTTTATGATTTTGATTATATTAATACCCTAGCAGATTGTAGAATCTAATCCTAGAAAAAGGTCGGTATCTACGGACAATTGAGCATTTTTTATGATTTAATAAGTAATTTAAGTTAATATTTTGTTAAAAAGGCCTGCGCATTATATCTAACATCTCGTTTTGCCAATTAATTCGCAAAAGAAAGGTTTAGTTTAGCCGTGGTAAGTTATCGTTCATGCCAGGTATGTATCTCTTGGCTTCTCGAAGGGTAGAAACATATGCCTAGAAGACAAACTATGCAATTTGTGTGACGATAGACCCGGCTTTAGGTCTTATTTCGAAACCTACCACTTTCATTGAGTTATCGAGTGACTAGCTTGGTTGTATTAAGTCAGGTTCTTTTGTAAGCAATTAGATTGAAGTACAGATCTAGATTCTTGATCTAGAAACCCGTTGCTTTTTGGCATCTAAGAACAGCGCAGCATTTTTCTTCTTCCACCCTCCTTCTTGGTGCCACTTTCTTTTAATCCCCACACACTTAGCATCCCCACCACTCGCCTAGTCCAAAAACCCAAACTCCCATCAATGAATGTCTTGATACTAGTCCACCGGTCCTTTGATTTACCTAGATACGCCTTCCAACACCACAAGTGAAAACAACACTCAGCACTGAAAATTAGATTGATAACAATCCGTCGCTAATTATTTTAAGAAAACACTTTTTCATTATGCAAGCATTTCGCGACAACCTCCCGTTTACCTGAACGGCACAAACAAGTATTTTATGTATAAACTACTTTTTACCAGTGTTTTTAAGTAGATAAATATAAGGATTGCAACTTAATTGAATAGTCTGTAAGGCTCACAAATAAAAAATGGGGCAGACAGAGGGATAGAGTGATTAATATGTTCAAGAGAACGAGAGAGATAAGCGGAAAAGATGAGGAGAAACAGACACCGAAAGAGATAATGAGAGAGATAAAGTGAAAGAAATGAGGAGAGAGAAACCGAAATAGATGAGGGTAGAGAAAAAACGAGAGAGGGAGAGAGACACACACACACAGACACACAAGATAGAGAGAGAGACAGAGATGGTAAGAGAGAGAGGCAAGAAGCGCTGGGACAGACCAAGAGAAGATAATCGACAAATTAACATTACGAGACGGAATGTATACAGAGGTTGACTCCCTTCTTAATTTTCCCCACATAATTATACAATAATTTATATTGGTACCTAAACAAAGATCCATTCACAGAGCTGGAAGAAACAGAAGATAAAAAAACCCCTAAAACTCAGGATTTTATTCAAAGATTATATTTATAGTTACTAAAATATTTATGTATAACACATTTATTGTATAAAAAGTCAACAATAGTTGCTTTTGCCTTCTATACATTAATGTTAAATGCTTCAATCAAAATTTGTTTTTTTAAAAATGGCCATATTAAAACTTAACAGCAATATGAAATATTTTATAAGCGCTAAATGTATATGAATAGAAAACCTGTGTTTATGAATTGCCTTGTATTGTGTTTGAGTTTAATATACATGTAAGTTTCAACAAAAATCTGGAATCTCATTCCAAATCCAATTAATACAAAGCTTTACATAAAACATTCTTTAAATGATGATAATAACAATCAAAAGACTACAAAAGTTCTTCAATAGGGAATGAGATTAGAGGTAAAACAAGAGTAACGTCCCTTTTCTAGAAGACAACTTCCCAAAATACTATAGTGGTTATTGTAATCTAGACCTGTAGGGTTTTATATTGGTAAGTTTCTTACTTTTATAAACGATTTGACATCTAGAACTTAAAAACTATAGAGCTAAATAAAAAGTTATCCTTAAAATAAATCTGTCGCATAAGTTTTAGAAGATTGTATTTATAAGACAGCGGAGAGACACCAAGAAAGTTCCAATAATCTTGTTGAAATCTCATTCCTTAAATAAAAGCATAAAAGAAGCTAGCAAAATGTTCATGACATGACACTGTTTGTATAATGAACTGTGGCTTCCTCTCTTTTGTTCGATCGGTTGATTTCTTCTGTCCTGTTCGGTTGACTGAAATACAAATACAAACAAAATCATTGACATAAATTATGTTCTAGCCGCCACGCTAACCCTTAGAGCCATTAAAGTAGTTAAAAATAAAAACCTTGAGCCTTATTTGGAAATAATCATAGCATTTGACATGTGTAATGTTCAGTTATACAACTTCAATAACTACATCCGCCCCCCCCCCCCCCCACCGCCCCCACCGCCCCCTAAGAAAAAGAAAAAAATTATGCAAGTCTGTAGCAAGAGCAGCATCTAATGTTATCCACCACACTTTTACAGTGAAAAAAAAAACCTAAGGGAAACAACTTCTTCATTGATATCTTAATTTACTACTAACGGTTATCAAAAATATGACAAATAAAATGTACAACAAAATAACATTCTATTTCTTTTTTTTTTATATTTTTGGTAAAGTTAAAACTGTCATGCTTGAATTATTGATCGCCTTCTCAGCGGTTTAATAAGCTCAATACGAATATGACTTTGTCGTAAATTTAAAGAAAAATGAAAATGTCCAAGGTTACACACTTCGAAAAATGGTAGGCAGAAGAATAAATAAACAAAAATAGCTTCGACCGCTTCGTTAGTTGAACTCTGTAGAATTTGAGATTGGTCTAGAGTCGAAAAATTGGACCTCCATCTAAATAATAATAGATACATGTATATCAGTTTAGTTAAGCGAGATTTTATATTAAGCCTAGATCTAGCTTTGGGTTTGGGCGCCATTTTTCTTTCATTTTGGCTCTGGGTGTCACTTTTTTCTGTTTTATTAGGGATATTAAATTAGGCGATGTTCTAGGCATTGAAAATGTGACTTCGCTTCGTGGTTTTTAAAATAATCACTAGTAACAGAAAGAAGGCTTAAGTACATTGGACAAGCAGAAAGAAATACAAAAACCGATTTAATGAAGACCATCTTCGAAGGAAAAACAGAAGCAAAAAGAGGAAGAGGCAGGCCATCATTATCCTATGTTGACCAAGTCAGCAAAGCAACAGGGCTGAAGTTACAGAGCATAATTATCGCAGAAAAGTCAGGACAGAGTTATATGGAGAGGGATTGTGAAGTCTTCTTGTGCAGCAGCAAACATCAATCCTGATGATGCCGCAAGGTAGCAAGGTAGTATTCAAAATCCTTAGCCTTCGGTTATTTCCGTTGCAGATTTAGTTTACGTTCATTTCCTCAATTTTTTTCAAGAGTTACTGGTTTCGAAAGTTCCTGTCAGCATCATCGGGAAGCTCAGGTCACTTGAAATCCTTTAAGGAACTTATCTGTTCATAGTTATCATGTTTTATTGTCGGAAATATATAGATCTACAAGGTAATAGTTCCAATTTGAACCAATTTTAGTGAAACTGTAACCGATGTAAACACAGAATTTTAGAAATCACGGTGTGCATCAATAATTTACCAATCTATTCGTGTCAGATGATGTTGTAACACACTGAGTAAAAGATAGATCAACACACACACAGAAACAAAGATAAACAAACAGTATAGACACACACGTAGGCTAATCGTTTTATGACAGGCACATGAAGAACTTGTAAATTTTGTTTTTAACTTTTCCCTCTCAATAGCAATTGAAACACAACAAGATTAAATTCAAACTCGTTTCGAATCAAACAAAGAAACAAAAATTTGGAAGTTTTGAAATAATCGCTTTTTTATGTTAGTTTGAAATGCTGTACTATTTCTGAAAAATCAAAATTTTGCATTGATTGTTGACAACCGGAAATTTATCTTCATATGCGTATCCGAGCTTCAGAAATTAGGGTTGTAGATGTTCCAAGGTATCTCCATAACAGAGCAATCACCACTCTGTTTTGAAAGTCGTAACACGTAAAGTAAAATAATGTAGCATGCTGCTCTATGAAGAGTGAGATTTCGCAAACCCTGAGTTACGTGCCGAGACGATAACATGAGAACGCAACTGTGGGGTGGGCATTAAAAATCTCACTGACCAAGGTCCTACGTGTTAGCTAGCGTAACGTGCGTCATGCTGCCAAACCTCAGGAATGTAACAAAAACAGAAGAGTACTCACCAGCAAATGTCCACGAGGGCGAGCAGGGTAAGAACGACATAAAAACCTCCGCTGATTGCGGACACGACAAACGCCCAGCCGATGTCAAAGTCTACCTTTAGCGGCAGAGGTGGTGCTACCTGAATCTTTTTGTTGACGGCGTACAAAGCCAGGGCGCCACCCATGAAACCAGCTGGGGAGGTGGACAAAGTGATGACAGTTATAGGTGTGGCCACACACAGGCAGAAGATACACACACTACGCTATTACTAATATTAGTATTAAGCTGATTTCACATACTGTGTCTCCCGTATGGAAGACCTGGGACCGTTTCTAGGCCCGAGACTTTGACAAAATAAGGTGTGTATTTATCGCCAGGCCTTCACCCTTTCACGTACAGCACCACCATGATTGTGAAAGCACAGCAAACCATCGGTCCAGAATCCTCCATTATGATAAAGAAACAAAAAGATAAAATTATTGTTAAAAAAGACGTGTATACATATATGTAAACACTTAACTTAAAACTTTTCATAAACATTGTTAGTCAAGAGTTGAAGTACTAAAACCTCACGATTATTTAATGACGAGATGATTAGGTACCTGCAGCTAGACTGCAACCAGAGATGGTCAGTTTCATCCACTTCCGGCCTGCAACTTTAGAGATGGTCACATTGACCAGGGCCAGGACTAGGCAGGCAACGCCGGCCACACCCCCAACAAACGCCAGGCCTGCGGCAGCTTTCTGCCAGTCATCAGCTTTTCATCGCAGGGAAGGACAGCGTTGGTTCGTGGTATAAGAGAGATGTAACAGTTAGGTGCAAATACAAATAGATTAAGAGAAGCAAAATGTAATGTATCAGTTTTATTAATATAATCAATAGCGTAAGCTATACTTCATACTTCATTTTCTTCCGCTTTCCTTCGCAGGGAATGACCACATTGGTTAGAGAGCGAGTTTGTTGTATTGGAGAGAGACAGCTACAAGTAAATTAAGGAAAGAAAGTGTAATTAATCAATTTATTTATAATTGAGGGTGTGCACATTGCGAAAATGTTGCATTTCGCTATCAAAATGGCTGACGATCCCGGAAGTTGAGATATAACTCTTTTGTGCTAAGGATAAATGTAGGTCTGTGTCAATTAGGATTACATTGATTCACTGAACAAAAGTTTTACTCTAACTTCCGGGAGCGTTCGGTATTTTGATAGCGAGACGCTATATTTAACGTAATGTGCACAGCCTCGATAGTAATAATAAAGATAAGCCTATACTTGATACTTTTACTTGTTTTACCTCCAAGAAGCGAAATTAAGTAAAGTCCTAGAGTACATGAAGTAAAATATTTCCATAGCGAATTCAAAGTTTTCAACAAAAAGCTAATGAAGACCTTTGAAAAAAAAAATAAAGTTATCATGAGGTAGCCCATCTTCAAATTAACCGATATATATTTTTAAATAATTATGTTTGTTAGTTGCTATGGTAACAGCCGCCATGTTCGATTTTATTTATCTTATCTTCTCTAAAACCCGAAGGCTTTGCCATATTTGAACAAATTAAAATTTGCAAGATGTTAGGTAGGAACCCTTTAGAAAGAATACTGTAAGCAGAATTTCATTTCATTGTTACAAAAAATTTATGGTGTATTTCATAATTTTATTGGCTAAACCCCTCGACAAAACTTACATAAAGAGACATAACTCCAAAATTAATTTTTTGAGAATTTGGTTACGTTTTCTTGGCAGCTTTAAGAGGAATAATTCGTGAAATTTTGAAAACAGTATTTTTGCTTCGAAAACAAAAAAAGAATGTATTAAAAAAATGCTAATAAGGCTGTTTTGGTATAAAATAAGCTATTGCAACATCAAAAATAAACCAACAACTTTTTGCTCGAAATCTGGGGCTACTGTCATGCTCTTTTCGATTAAAGACTGAGGTCAAATCAAGTTCTCATTGCCTAGTCTACATTTAGAAATGGCTAAAGGCCAACCTTGTATCAATGGTTTGACATTGATAGTGTGATCGAAGGTTGAGCTACCGATATTATACCCCCGGTTACAAAAATAAGCAGCCCTAAAAGCGGTACATAGCATTGATTTATCATCTCACACTTGTTAGAAAGTTCTTTTCGACCAACTATCATGACATTGACAAAATAGAATGTAATAAAGGGCTTAGCAAAAAGTGATAAGACGCTTAGAAAATATCCACTAACCTCCCTTTGATGAGCACTCTGTTGTGACGTTTCCCATAGTGTTAATTTTCTTACAATATTCCAGTATACCCATGTGAACGTCCACTTTCACGAATGGCCCCAGGTGGAAGTCGGCAACAATCCATTGACTGATGAGGCCTCCTACACAATAGAGAGTCAGAGCCAGCACTGAGATAAACAGGTTCCCCTTGCTGAGTATCGTGCTTGAGGGCAAGCTGGGCATGATGTAGGAGTCTGAGATCGAAATTGGGAATTGATGGAAGACTGTTTTTCTCAAGGTCCAGGTACTTCAAGAAGACTCTTGATGTTACTTATTCTAGATGTAAATTCGAAATTTCAGAGTTTCTCAGTCGCTGGTTTGTCTTTGGTTTTGCTAATAACTCTGTGAATGTAGGTTCTCTGTCGCTGGTTCATTCACTCGGACCAGTAGGTGTCTGTAGCCAGTGGTTGATGGTGGAAGACAAAAAGTTCATGCATCTATAGGGTATTCATTTGGCCAACTTCATCTTTCTTACTTGTCTTGCCTGTCGACTGATAAGGTATGAGCTAAGGCATGGACCAGAGACTATGTAACCACTTAACGCTTTCACAAAGGTAACATATTTAAAAGGAGTAAAAAAAATAATATAGGTGGGCCTGTTATGTTGTAGGAATTTTACTAATTTAATCTTTTTCTTTAGCTGCGAGAGTTTATTATAAACCCGGAAGTTTTGAATACCCGGTACGTTGTGTGAGTCTATTGTTCCATTTAAGGCAAAGAGAGCTCAAAATGTCTTTAGGAACAGATTTTTCTTTTCTAAATATTTTAATTAGTTAAATCGGCACAAGTATTTCCTGCATTTCAAATAATTACAGTAATATATAACTTCGTTTAAGATTAATTTGTTTTCTAGTCCGGTGTCCCGTAACAGCTTTAATTGTGGGGGTTTTCAAAGAACAGTCGAAATATTAAACCAGTTTCTCTCACCCTATCTACACCTAAACCTGAGTTAATACTATTGTAAATATATATAAAAATCAAGAAATGTGTTTTGGAAAACAAAAGAAATATGCCAGTGTCACCCAATAGTCCTCAAGTTTTTTAAATCATTCAGATGTGATTTCTTTTGGCAATTCAAGTCTTAGACTCCGGAAAGTGTGAAAGTTGCCCGGAATGATTGACCTGTAGTCTATCAGTGGAACTGCAACACCCAAGGGCTTTAGTCATAACAATGTTGTCCTTCTGACGTGCTGTGGTAGTTTTAACGGTTTTGTTTTCTTTGTTAAAAAATCTTTTTATCCCCGATTTGAGGACACAAGATGCATAAAACTTTTGACAGGCCTATATAGTTAACTTGATGAAGCGTATAGTTCTGTGTGAAAAAAATTCTCTTGAAAATATAAAAGAAAAGTCTGTGTGCTTACCTAGTTTTTGTCTTCCTATATTCTCATCTTATTGAAATGATGGTATACAATTCTCTCAAAATGTGTGCAGTGTAACAACCATAAAAAACCCGAATAATTTAAGTTTTGCTTTAGTTTTTGAACAACTTCTTTGACTATCTCGATTTTGGTCAACTTACTCACAGCAATCTGTTAAGAAAGATTCTATGTTTTGTGTTTATGACCAAACAAAATCATATAGCATAATTATAGTCCATACAACCCTCATTTGAATGCCTATCACATTTCAGGAAGATCAGGAAGATTTATCGCTATCCTCAAGTAAAACAGAACATTACAAAAAATTTTTGTTTCCACAGCATTCCGAAAATTGTCGGAATAAAAAATCGCACCTAAATTTTAATTTCAAGGCTTTCCTTTCAATCTATGCATTGTCTTTGAATTTATGACCATAAGGAGAAATGGGAGAGAGGTGAGGAAGTGAGTAAGAGAGCGAGAGGGTGAGCGAGGGAGAAACTTGCTTCTGTCGTAAAGATGCGTTGATTATCGTACAGTCTTGATGGCATGTGAGTAAAATATGTTTAATGAGTTTTGTGCTTGAGTGTGAACTAAAATTATCAAACTATATGATTTATTTTAGCACCAATGTCCATGCCAAATTTCCAGTATTGGACCAATAAAATTTATCTTATCTTATCTTATTTTTTTTTGTTTTTGTTTCAATCATTATGTTCCACAGTCCTTGCTTCATATTTTTCTCGTATTCTCTCACCACTTTCTTTTTCCACGCTCCTTTAAGCATTTTTAAGTGATTGAAAACTTTAAGCAGTACGAGACATGCCACTCCTCATTGTATTTAGTGATAAAAATGCTGGCTCTTTGAACAGTATTAAGTTAGATTACAAACGATGCAATTTTAAAGACGGTTTTAGTGATTTCATCTGCTTTAAATAGAAGGAAAAAAAACAGTCTATGTGCATCATAGGTCATCTCTTACTATGCTGGAATACTCATACAGTACTCTGCTATGCTTTCAGAACAGATGTTATAAATTCGGGATTATGAAAAAAAAGAGAGAAAAACCGGTAAATAAAATGACTGAACTTATCGTTTTAAAGTACATGTACAGCACTATCCCTTTCATTTGAATGGGGTAAACTACTAGTTTTACCTGAATTCATATTTACAAATTCCAATTTTCAATGTAAAGGTACGGTACATATGTACGTTATATATAATCATACACATTTTTATACATGATGTAGATCTCTGTGCACAAATGCTGATCAGTCAATGGTGTGGATTGGCTTTTGTATTTTTCTTTATGCTTGATATAAAGCACATGGAGCTTTTATATGTTTTAGATTTAGCACTATGTAAGTGTATTTTGGCCTCAGTCATTTTTGCCTGAAAATTTGTTAAAACTGTCTTTATGGCCTTACTCATTTTAACCTAGGCCAAAACATTATTTTGCAATTTGCATCAAGAGTTGTAGGCCGATTTTATTCATTTCTTTAAAGCATGATATCAGGCATTACACCGATTCGAAAGGTGCATTAGTTGCACTTTGGCCTAAGTCTGACTTAGGCCAAAAAGGTGACAATTATTATTGATTTCTTTAGTGCTAACAGTGAAATCTTATATAATGAAGTTTTTTACTCGATGAAGTGATAGCTGTATTTTTACATGAATATTATTTTGTTACTATCCACAAAAGAGAAATAGGTAACCAGTGTTATCATTGGCAAAATGCGTGTCTCCTTTCCTAAAGCCGGCCATGCACATAACATTTTATTGCTGAATTTTATCTCCTTACGTTTATTTTGACAAAGGTTTGCTTTGTGTGCGTTAATTTTGCAGAAATCAATTGGCATCCAAAAAGGATTGGTATCGACCGCGCAGGTTTTAACCCCATGGCATGGCTGAGAATATCAAGGAGACGGAACTAAACATTTCTTGTGTACTTCCGGTCTTACATAAAAGTTTCTCAGGCGAGACCGCGATGATATTCAGCTTCACCGCCTATTTCATAGTTGGATATTGAACGTGTTCATACAAGTTCTCTTCCAAATATCTTCAAGTATTGAAAGAAGTCTCAGTTCATAATTTTTAGAGATGATAAAGACAGTTTGAGCGTGCTATATTAGCATCCAAATTTCTGAAATAGCCTTTTTTAATCACAGGGGATATTTTTTTTTCTTCTTGTCTTTTTTTTCTTGCTGATAACTTTCTCACGAATGCAGTCTTTTTATAGTGCGTATCACTATATATTTTCATCAACTTATCAAAACTATAACAGTCTCAAGTCGGATTTTGCAATTCCCTTGCTTGGAAAGGAACTCGGGCGTTCATTATAAAAATATCAAGGCAAAAGTTTCTTCATTTGTCTCGTCTATTACATGGCATTATGTATTGATTTTAAGCGAGACAATCATCCAGAAATTGTCCAATTCTATCTTAACTTAATATGAAATTGAGCTTGTATTCTGATAGTCTTATATCATTAAACGCTTCCATAACACTCATAATGCAAAAAATGAAAGCGACTACCATCGATAAAAGCAACCAAGTTGGAATCTTTTTCTCTTATTCCATAAATGTGAAAATAGAGAAATTAAATTTAAGATGAACTAGGTAACCTTCTACGACTTAACAACGGTGCTTGCAGATAAACTGCTTGTATAAGCTCAAATTGACATGCTAGAAGTCTTAAACTTTTTTAAATGATGCGAATAAGCTCATTCTTTAACGGACGAATTTTATGTTGATGAAAATTTCATTTTTCAAGATTTAACTCTATTTACTTTACTGACACCACGAAATTGGACGGCATAAGGCTGTATTTTACGATTGTTCCTAGATATTTTTAGTTAGCTTAGTAACACTTGGCCTTTACACAGCAAGAACTATAAACTACAGAATATTCTATCACATAATCAAGACGAGTGCACTGTAATTATAAATCAAAGCTAAACGCCAATAAAAGATCTAAGGGTTATTCACAATATTCCATTTCCCCGAGCGGAGAATTAATTACTCGAGCAGTGAGAACTACCAAAAGTAATTGTTGGCCAATCAAAGGTCTAAGGTTTGTTCACACTTTTCCATTTGCTCGTGCGGAGAATTAATTACTCGAGCAGTGCGAACTACCAAAAGTAATTGTTGGCCAATCAAAGATCTAGGGTTTATTTACACTTTTCCATTTGCTCGTGTTGAGAATTAATTACTCGAGCAGTGCGAACTACCAAAAGTAATTGTTGGCCAATCAAAGATCTAGGGTTTATTTACACTTTTCCATTTGTTCGTGCGGAGAATTAATTACTCGAGCAGTGAGAACTACCAAAAGTAAT
>BMAT01005067.1:378172-388687 GCA_019649035.1 Elysia marginata
GAGAAAGACTGATAGAGAAAAAGAGAGAAAGAAAGAATGCGAACATTGGAGGGAGAGAAACAAATTTAATGAAACTGACAGAGACAGACAAGGAAAGAAGAAGCATTCAGTGAGTCAGCGGACCGGATACAAAAGGGCACTGTAAAATACAGCGTTTCAATCAACAGGTTGCCTAGGAGAACAGACACAATTGTAACAACTGATCAAGTATTATACCCATTGATGAAGTGTAAGATACTGGTATTGGCTGAGATAAACCTGATCAATCTGATGCTAGTTTAATCAATCACAGGTGACACGCTGGACACAGGTCCTCATGATGTTATCACAGTTATACTGGTTATTGTGTTCCTAACGGGCTGTTGTGAAACCAGCAAGACGCTATAGCTCGAGTTGCATGATACTTAGTATTGTTGCTGATACAATCTTGAATATGACCTTCATAAAATGCAAGATGGTGTGACCTTTCAAGGCCATGACAGGCAGCGACGTTTGAAAAGAGGGAGATAAGTTGGGTAGAATTACGTAATAACAAGAACAAGGTTCCGCCTCTTAGGAGGTGAAGAGATTGTATTCTTGATAAACTTGACAGCATCCCATCGACACCGACTTGTTATCTATAAGTTTCCACTGAAGTAGTCTTAGTAGTGCAAGTAATTATTAAGTTGAAGTATCACGAGAAAGATGTCAAGGTCTTTTGTTTTATGTAACTTTTTCTCAAGATTTAGTCTATATCAATAAATTTTAAAAAAATGTAAGACAAAAAACTATTAATAATTAATTCACAGCAAAAATAAAAAAAAAGCAAGAGGACATAGTTAGATGCACTGTGCAAAATATCCCAGAAAACTTATGGAGACCAGTAACCTCGATATTGATTGTTTTTGTTTTTGTTTTTCTTTTTTTTTGTTTTATCCTATAGGCCTAATTCCTTTGCTTTTTGCCTTCTTTCGACGTTCATCTTCTTGAAGAAAGTGTGCGATTCGTTTAGTACTGAATGTAAGGAAATGTTATATGGTTGAGCACGGGACGGAAAATTTTTGTCACATCAGTGAGCCACAGTAAGTGGTACTCGTAAGTTAAAAAACTCTGACGGAACCAAAATTAATATTATAATCACACATGTAAGTTTGCATCGACAGTGACAAGTTTTTCTTTCCGTTTGTTTTTATTCTTTGTTTTTGAGAGTTCTTGAAGCAACGATTTTAAAGAAAACATGATTATAAAAACGGTTATTTTCCTCGTACGAGTACAGAGCGATAATAAAAATGTATCATTTGCTAAAGTGTGTGGACAACTCACCAGCAAGTGTCCGCAAGTGCCAGTAGTGTGAGAATGACGTACAGGCCTGCACTGGCGGCTGAGACAATGAAAGCCCAGCCTATGTCGAAGTCCACCTCCAGGGGCAGCGGGGGTCGTACCTGGATCTTCTTGTTGGTGCCGTATAAGGCCAGGGCGCCGGCCATGAAACCAGCTGAGGGGAGAGACAGGATGATCAGGGTAAGATGTAACGTACTCTAACAAGATACCACATTGGTTGGCTTAGTGCCGGTAAAATAAGTCAAGTTCAGAAAGTTTTATGTCTATAAAAAAGCTTTAAGTCCTTAACGTGGTTCCACTGCAGACTATTACCAACCAAATTACATTCTGAACTCACAGATGAGTTACAATTGAAGCGCTTTACTTGAGCTGACAAGATATTTCACTGCCCATAGTCAGGTACTTATTTTACGCCTGAATGAGGCAAAGAGGGTTCTGCCAAGGATTGAACTTAGCCTGCTAAGCTAGGACTCGAAACCCCGACCTCTCTATCACTCGACCACGATGCCACATCAATTTCTATCCATATCGGTATATCTGGACAACCCCTGAGACGCTTGGCAGTCTGCCTGGATCTTGAACAAATTGTTCCAAAACAAGCCGTTTGACGTTGAAACCTAAAGATTTTGTCCCCTGACAGTGTCCTTTGCTCAGCCTGACGCTCCTTATGATGTTAATGCAGAAGCAGTATAATTAATTTAAATAAGAAAACTTTACGGAGCCGCTCTTTATAGTCCCTGAAACATGATCAACTGCGTGATCAGTCAGTGTGTTGTCAATAAAATAGGAACAAAAAACCTACTTGTTACTTTAAGTCCGCGATGTTTATTTATGGATATAGCTTGTCAATAAAATAAACAGATAAGCAGTTTTTAATGAAAGTGTAGAAGTTCTAAAGGAAATAGTAATCCTGTGGCAGCCGTAGTCTCTATCAAGAAGCGTATTCCTTAAATTAGGTACATTGTAAATAAAACTCCTAAGCTGAGCATTCCTTGTTTTAAACAGTTTTTATCTATCCTGCAAATATATAATTTGCAAATTATTTCACTTTATGTTCTAGCTCATGAAAACAAAAACCAAACAAATCCTGAAATTTTCGGCGAGCTCTGCTAAAATTATGTCTGAGATTACGGCATTAATGGTGTACTAACCTAAAGACTTTCACTTGAAGATAAATATGAGGCTGAAACACGTAGTTTTTCCTAGGGGGTTTCTCAACTGAGACCAGTGCGACCTATTGGGTTTTTGTGTTTTTAGACCAACCATTTAATGTTTTATCTCCCATATAAATGTATTGTGCGTCAAAATTTACATTTGAAATTCAGTTTATGTATTTATCTTAGGTTTATGAACTTTTTTTCCTTGAGAATATACGAGACAACTTATTGCAGATTTCACCTGGTATTTACGACATTAATCTTTTGGATAGACTGCGAGGTTGGTTGTTTGAATTATAACGTCTCTTTTCAACTACAAGGTTATATCAAAGACGGCGCATGGGACAATTCAAAGCGTGCTGCCACACTGTGATGTAAGGAGCGCTTGCACACACCACACTCAGTCACATTATCCTGACACCGGGCCGACCAGACTTAGCACTAAATCCATAATGCCAGGCACTAGGCGGATCAGCTGCTGATATTAATGTTAAAATCCTTGGTTTGACTCGGCTGGGGATCGAACCCGCACCTCCCGGTCTCTGAACGAGTGTCTTACCGCTAGGCCACAGAGCCGGTTGATAGACTGCGAGAAAAATAAATTTAATTATACAGTGCATGAGTAACGGGAGTACCTGAAGCGAGACTGCAAGCCACAACGGCGAGTTTGATCCACCTGCGTCCAGCCACTTTAGACACGGTCAGGTTGAGCACGGCGAAGATGAGACCAACGACACCCGCCACAGCACCGACTATCGCCAGCCCTGTGGCCGCTTTCTGCCAGTCTCTTGCTGCTCTCACACAAGTCCAGGCCGGTGGAGGTGGAGTGGAGGGGGGGGGTCAAGAAAGACAGACAATGATGAAGAGGAATGAAGAATTGCTGAAAGTCAACTGGGACAAGATAAGTGGGTAAGATATACATCGTGAGTGGACACTTTCGATGCTAAGTTTATTAGATGACCGAAGAGTCCTGTAGATGTTTATAATTATGGAAGCCTTATCAGCTTAAATGTTCTTTGAGGAAACAAAGTCATAGTGTATTGCGATAAGTTTTAGCTGTGTGGCTTACTGAAGTAGGTCTCTGATACACTGAGATGACCTAACGCCGTTCCATAGAATACAAACCCGAAATATCTTCCTATATGGGTGATAACCTTGCCAAGTCTAAACTTCATGGAAACAAACTCTCTTTCAAAATTTAGAAATAAAGATTTCTGTGCAGTGAGTAGTATATTTGTAATCATAACAAACATTACTGACATATGAAGGAAATGAAGAGTAAATTTATCTAAATAAAAGTGGCGTCCCAGTACGGAAATTCTGCCTACTGACTCCCTTTTAGATTAACTCTCCTCGTGCTAGAGTACTTGTATTCTAACTCGCATTTCATTACTGTCAATACGCGAAACACTTAACTTAGTTTTTACATGCTCTAAACACTACTTGTATTTCAAGCATTAAGGATGTTACTCACACGGTTCCATAAAGCTGATGTAGAAACTAAACCTCTTTTCATAGTCAGCCGCACATAATATCTTGGAAAGACTTCCGTATTACACAACCACTTTCCCGAGAACAGTCATGGAGAGTGGTAAGACATGACTAAAAATTAGATCTATATTTTAAAAAAAGTTAATAATCGGCCCGCGCTTTTAAAATCTATTGTATCCTCCGGGATGGAACAGTCATAAGAACTGAATTTGGAAGTTAACCAGAGTTAACGTAAGTAACTAGGGTTAAGTATTATTTTCAAAGTGGTTGTGCAGTACGGAAGTCTTCCCAATATCTTTCCGTGAAAATTATGGAGATGGCATTTATAAGTATTTATTGATTGGGAAAATAAATATGAAGAGAAAAGAGGACAAAAATTCAGCAGATAGTCTTTTTGACATTGTACTTCATATCCCCTAGGAGCTTATGTAGGGGACCATAAGTTGGCGGAAATCGGTTTGCGTTAAGAATTTATTAAGGGAACACCATATTTTAAGTTCTAAAAGTATGAGGCAAACAAGTTATCAGTATGAGGCACTAAATTGCGAAAGGGGTCATTTGATTTCCAGAGATGTCAAAGCTTAGTGACTATTACTGTAACATAATTACAATTAAGACGAAAGCTATGAAGCAGACATTTGACTTGAGTCGTGTACACACCTCCCTCCATGCCGCACTTGTCAGAAATAACATTGCCCATGACCGTGGCTTTCCTGCAGGACTCCGTCAGGCCCATGTGAACATCCAAGTTGACTGGTGGAGTCACAGGCAGAACAAACTTGGCTTTGATCCACTGGCTGATGGCACCTCCCACACAGTACAGGGCCAGAGCTAGCAATGAGATGAATACATTCAGCTTGCTGAGTGCCGTGCTTTGGGGGCAAGGCATGATGTAGAGGTAGTGGAGCGGAGGCTAGTGGTCTGTGGCAGTTGAAATGTTCACCTACTTTCACAACAGTATCTATGGCTCTCTCAAGTAGTTTTTATCACTCTGACAGTCAATTCTAAAGACAATGCCTTGAGAACAAGTAGTCTAAGTACTTCAGAATAGGCCTAGACTAATTTTATCGACGCAACCTTTTTGTTGTTGGTGTTGTACGACTATCGATGGTGCGATGTTGGTTCTTTCTCTACCTGTTGCAGTTGCTGGTTGAATAAGTTCCCAGAGAAGTCCGTATCAACTGGTGGCGCTGCAGCTGAGGGGGAAATAAAGATTAGAAATATTTCATTTACCTCAGTTTTCATTTAAAATACTAAAGAAGCATAATTGTTACTTATAATTCTTGGCGTGAGTTAGTTCTTTTTTTTTCTTAACATGCCATATTCTCTACCATATATTACTTTTGCTTTGGCAAAAAACCTCAATTTTAACTATAAGGGGAAAGGTTAGAATAAGTAAGTAGGCTATAAGGGTACAACTTTTTGTAATACATTTTTCCCAAGGTAGAGATTTGTTAACGAAGTTTTTGACAGCGTCTGAAATGGACACAAATTCTCAAACTGGTATAATCTCAGCATTACTGTATATCATATTTCCAAGTCGTAACAAAAATACTCCCTGAAAACGTCATCATCTCTTTGCATGGTACAGCTATTGCACTTACACAGTCATCTCACCGGTTTCTGCTAGAAACAGTATACAACATTAAGATTTACAATCTTTCCTGGTTCTCTTATGTGATTAACGAGGAAATGATGCATTGACAACTATTTGAGTATGATGGCCTAGATTGACAATAATCCCAAGATACCACTCTTCTAGTGCACCTGAAGCAAAGGCTCGAGAAAAGACTGCTACGTGAGCACATGGGAAGAAAACAACTCACGAAGCTTTTGGCCTTTAACCGAGGCGGTCTAAACCAAGGCCAGTTACCTAAAACTTAACACTCCTCTTACTCCTTATGTTTAACACTAAAGTGTAAAGGGCCGGCCCTTTACTCAAAAATATTTTTGAGCTTCCTTTTGTTCTAACCTAGGCCACCATACTCAAATGGCCTAGGTTCTAACTCATACCAAGGATTGGAAGAGATAGGTCAAAATGATACTTTGGCACAATTTTGTTTAACCTTGGGTTGGATGGCCTGGTATTGAGAACGTCTCGCATTTCACGCTTGGTTTCGACCGAGACCGTCGGAGTATAGGCCAGATCATTGGATGTGAGTCAAGGCGATCTATAGTGAGGGCCAAACCATCCACATGTAAACAAGTTCTTTTGCAGCTTAAAATCTGATCTATCGTATAAGGTGTTTTAAAGTGAGTTAGGATAGGTGCGAACTGGAAAAGACTCAATGTGTTTAGGGCCGGCCCTCACCTCAACAAATTGAGTGTATTTCAGTTTACAATTGTTCTAACTCACTTCAAAAAACTAATAGGATAGGTCAATGTAAAACTTTTACAGAAGTTTCTTTACATTTGAGTGGTTTGGTCCCCACTACAGATCGCACTAATGTGAGTACATGTCACAGTCCCTATGTTTAACATTGGATCTCGAGTGGGCCAAACCGGGGCCGAAGCATCTCTGCAATATTGATGAGTGATGCTAAAACGACTAATGTTTGAGCACCAACCTTTTTGCCTGTTAAAGCATAAAAAACGTAAACTTCAAACGAGAGAACGCGCCTTTGGATCAACGTGATTTAATTTGGGTCAGATTCACATAATCAGTTATGTCAGGTGCTGTCAAAAGCCGTTTTAGTTGGATACGCAAGAGCGCATACTTAAACCTCTAGGTTCTTCATCTTTAATTGAAGGTCACAGCTAAATAAAACTAACAGCTTAACCAACCAAACGGAGACTAATATGACTGAGTGAAGTCTATATTACTGGGTCAGTAAATACATAAACGCTACATGGAGGAGCTGGAGTTCCATATAGGGGTGTCACTACTTAATTTAATTAACAATTACTCTTCATTTTCCTTCATTTTGTCGATAATCTCTTTTTTTATTCAAAATAATGAATTCATTGCACAGGATCCATTATTTCTAAAAAAAAAAACAACATTGAATTTATAGCTATGAAATGTACGCTTAGCTAGCTAAAGGCAGGTTTCTACCAGTAAATAATAGGAAACATTTGCAAGTATTTTTGGAGTAAAAATTCATGTGCACCTTTTCTTTATGCAACTGTTTTTATACAATAATGCACCAGGTATTAAAAACCTACAGACACCATCATATAAGTGGTATAATTATTAGCTACTTAGAAGATAGTGTCAAGCAAAAAAGGGCAGAAGGTCTTACAAAGTCGCGCCCTAGCTAACATCATCTTCGTGTAAGAAAAAGGACTAAGGCGATTGCATAAAGAATAATAGCTTTTAGTTATTGCCTGAGAAAAAATTGTGAGAACATATATGTATCATTTGTACTCAATCCTCATGATAAACATTATACCACTATTTTTTCAGCGTTTATACGTGAGTAAATACGCTTTAGAAATATAGTATCCGTGATAGCTTTACCACACCTTTTACTAAAAGGTTAAGATACCAGGAAATTAGTTTTTTTAAAATACATGTATTGGCCTGTAATCCTAAATCAAGCCATGCAAACATGAACCATGAACATGTGCAAAAATCAACAGAACACTTAATTTTTACGTTACAGTCGTGGTTGTCATGGCAACGGCCGCCAACTTGGAACAAGGTAAAAATATGCTTTTAGTTTTCAAGTCTTTTACTTGTATCAGTTCAAAACATATTCTAACGAACAGCAGGCTATATATATCCTTATTAGAGGCCTTGAAATTATTTTATTTGGGAACAGAAATAGTCTGTTTTGATTTTTATGTAAAAAATCCACAGATTCGTTGAGAGAAAAATCTGTATAAAAAGTATTCTATATACAAATAAAACAAATAGCCGGCAATTTCTAGAGACTAAATAGTTATACATGTACTATTTTTCAAGACTCTAGGCTTAAAATTAATGAAATGGTTGAGAAAATAATTTTTGAAACACAATTATGAGAGAACGCAAAAGAATAGAAAACAAAGCTGAAAATAGAGGTCGAAATCTGAAATTCGCTATTTCATGATGAAATCAACTTTATTTACCCTCTAATTCCCTAAGACAAAAGTATTTTACCTCTATGAAATACAATATTTCTAGTGATATATATTTTGGTTCGTGAACTTACAGAGAATATGCATTACTGTAGACACACACTCTTAAAGAATAAGTATACAAGCAATACTTACACGTACACAGGTTCAAGTAGATATTTAGCTAACACTACACTCCTCATCCACTGGTTCTCTGGGCGAGGCTAACTCTGCGGAGTTCTCTCAAACTTCAAGAAAGTTGTCACCTTGTCAGGCCATGGAGTCTGGAGTTTTTGTTGTGCGATAAGAANNNCCCCCCCCCCCCCCCACAGGCTTTCATACTGCTTTGGTCCTAGGCCCCTCCCCAGATAAAAAAAAGCCTCTCCCACGTCCCTACCCAACCGTAAACCAGACGCATTGATAAACAATAATGCACCATAGTGGGTACCGGTTTTATGAGATCTGCACGAAACAAATTTGAGGTGGACCATTATTTTTCTAACTTAGCAGATTTGGTGATGTTTTAGAATTGGGCGGGAACTAGATCTAGTATTTTGGGTCCTCTTCTTTTATCAGAAAATCAGCTTTAGAAATTTAACTTGGTTGTTAGCAAAATCATTATATAGTCCCTTTGTGTCTTTAAAAGTGAGTGAGAGGGAGGGAGGGAGAGAGAGAGTTTGTGTGTGTTTCCCCAGGGCTAAATGACTGCTGTAATAGTTAGCCAGTGTTGTTAGTTCCCTGTTATGATTGTATTGTACTGAGGGATGGTGTCCACTGATTGGTCAGACGAGGGCCTATCGCCTTCAGCTACATCCGGTTTTACTATTGTTGAGAGAGTGTAAAGAAAAGATGGTTTTTGAGGCAGTCTCTGTAATATTACATGGATGGGTAGAACTAACAACAGATGTGAAGCTCATCGCCTAAGCGACCCACAGTCCGCAAGGTAAGGCAATGCAAACGGCATCCGTGTAGTATTAGCATTGGACGTAAAAAGTACCTAAAACGAGTCTATTTGATACCTAAGCGCTATAGACCCTACATTCTGTGACGCAGAAGTTTTGTCGTGTCGTGGGCACTCAGTTTGCGTAAGCGATGACTCGAGTTCGACCCTAGGTTCGGCCCGGTAGGCTGACGATTTGTCCTTGAGTGAGGCCCTCAAAACTATTTTTTTTCGCCTGGATATAAATGGTTTTAGATAATCTTTCTTGTCCTAGTTCTATGCCTGAGAGATGCGCTGTTTTAACCGCTGCTCTGAGTTGGGGTTCAGAAGATGGATGACTGGTAATGGTCTGTTATAGACTTATTTAAATGGGTCTAGAGCATTTTAGTGGATTGGGTGATGTATAAAAACGCTTTTTTACTAAAAAGAAAATTTGATACACCCTTCTGCGTATTGTATCTGGAACGAAGGGAAATAAAGGGGGGTAAACTATCCAAAGAAGGTAGTATTTAAGCTTCAGTCGCGCTTGTTTTCTTTTTTTCTTAACACTCTTTTTTATTATATTCGTTTTTATTGGCACAAACAAATCGGACTATGTTGTTCAGTGTTTGAATGTTCAACAATTCAAAACTGGAAGAGAGATGGCGAAATAATTTTTTTTACAAAACCAAAGACATAGACATACCACATTGCAGGCAGAGAAAGGAAAAAACGTTTAGTTGGGTTTTTTTTTCAATTTAAAGCATAGCTAACACTTCTTCTTCGCCTCTCAGCTCCCCGGCAAGCACAGGCTGCCAACAAAGGTCCTCCACACTATCTTGTGCTAATTCTTCCAGTTCTTTCCATATCTTCTCTGCAGATGCCATCTCTGCCTCTGTTCCTCTCCTCCACGTCATTCTTGGCCTCCCTCTGGCCCTGCCGCGGTCCTTTGGGTTCCGTACCAAGGTATGCCTTATAATGCACTGCTTTGGTTTCCTTTAAGTGCCCCCAATCCATCTCCACTTTCCTCTCCTCATCTCCACCGCCTTTGTTTATTACTGTGTTCTTTCCCATAAGTTAGTATTGCTGATGATATCCAGCCAGTGTATGCTGATGATACGTCTCATACATCTGTTGCTGAAGGACTGTAGTTTCTGAAGTGTTGTCTTGTTGGTTCGCCATGTCTGCTCCGTAGAATAGGACTGCCTTCACATTTGAGTTGCATATTTGTTTTTGTCCTTTCTTGCTGGACCATATCTTCTTCAGCTCTAAGAAGGCTTGACGGGCTTTCTGTACACGTTTCTTTACGTCTTCCTCTACTCCTCCCTTGTTGTTGATGGTATTTCTGAGGTAAGTGAAACTGTCAATATCCTCTAATTCCTCATCCTCCACCGTGACTGGTCTATTGTTGTTAGTTTTTAATCTGATAATTTTTTTTCCCTAATCTTAACTCCTAGACTTTTTGAGGTTGTGTTCGGGGTGGCAGTTTCCTTTGCATTTGTTGGTGATTGTGGGAGAGCATGGCAATATCATAAGCAAAGCCTAAGTCATCGAGCTGACTTGTTAGTGTCCATTGAATTCCTTGTT
>BMAT01005067.1:422436-435912 GCA_019649035.1 Elysia marginata
TGTAGTTGTTATTTTAGTTGTTGTAGTTGTTGTTTTAGTTGTTGTTGTTTTTGCTGTTGTAGTAATGCTCGTTGTTAGGAGAGCCTTGTATCTTTGTGTTAACCTTTTGCACTACTTCATGGTTCGTATTCGCTAGCGCAACGTTAAGCTTGAGAGTGTGTTTGTACTGCTTGACTGTGTATGCTTCTCTGAGTTCTTAGTACCTATTTGCATGTTTCGCGTCTCTGAGGCGAGCGTCTTGTAGAAATTTGATTATACGAATTAGATTTCTATGCGGCAGTCTCCGGGGTATGATCTCTCCAAGTGTAAGGAGTTGAGTCGTTCTATATTCCTTGCAAGTCAGGATCCAGTGGCGTAGTCCCTGACGACTTGTTTTTATTTTGTTGGGTTTTTTTTGTTTTTGTTTTTTTTTTAGTTAATATTATGCAAATCTCTTTGAAGGCCATGGTGTAATTTAACCAGGGTTTTGTGTGGTTTAATTATAGCCCTGGTTCCCATCATTTCACATCTGCCCAACTCGCCAGGTTCCCAGAACGTCCAGCTTCCCACTGTTAGATTTTACTATTGTTAAACTATCGCCGTTGGATTTGAAGTCTATAAGTATTCAATCGAGCTCGAAATTTATTGTAACCTGGCCAAACTAGATGTAATTGTTAGGTCGTTCTATTATCTGGGGTGTTAAGCTTTATGGGTTTGAGTAACTTGGGTTAGAATATTTTTTTCGTAGAGTTTTTGGGATTCTTGTTGCAGTTGTTTGCTCTATAATCTTTTTTGAACTCTACTCTGCCTCTCTGTCTTTCCTTTATAATAATTATATATGTCATTTATGTGATTACCTAAATTCACCTCTTATTACTTTATATTAAATAATTGATTTTTTAATGCATATAAACTTTTGCTCTAGACCGACACATCTCCTGTTGAGTTCGTTATTTATTTAGATTTGTTTTTCCTGTTTATGGTGGTCTAACCCAGGTTGTTTTGAGCGTATAAGTTGCCCTCACAGTCGTGTATAAAGAAGTGGCGATGGCTTCAGAGGCTTAGAAAATAGTTAAACTCTTAACTGCCTATTTTGTTAGAGTAAGACCTATCTAGTAATAATGCGTTGTTTTTTTAAGGTTCTATGATTTGATATCTCTAATCTAAATATCATACTATTAAAAATTTTGTAAAAGAACTTATGCATCAAAGACCATTTCAATGTAAATAGTCGGACTAGGTTTTTTTCCCTCTAAACGTTTGAAACGAGATGCCATTAATAAAAAAAACATTTGTCAAGCCTCTACCATTTTGGCCTAAGTCTGACTTAAGTCAAAATGCAACTGCTGCACTGTTCGAATCGGTGTAATGCCTGCTATCATGCTTTAAAGAATTGAATAAAACCGGTAAACAACTGTTGGTACAAATTGCAAAATAACATTAATTTTGGCCCAATTAAAAATGAGTAACGCCATAATAACAACTTAACTAATTTTCTCAAAACTGACAAAAATGACTTAGGCCAAAAATGTAGAGGCTTCACGCATTGTTCTTTTTAACTTTAATTGATTAGGATTTTTAACTTTTCTAAATCAGACACAAACTACATGTACTTCTACCTGCTTGGCTAGTTTGAAAGGTTTGTTGTGTTGTTATCAGTGTCCCTTGAAATTGATTCATAGTTTTAAAATCAATATATTCAAACGTTAACGTTACGACTGTTGAAAAATAATGTAGCCTTAGCTCATGACTAGTTGAAAAGATTGCAATAACTCAGTCACATTGTCACGGGGTATTTTTCTTACCTTGAATGCACCATCCGCAACAAAGGAGAATGAAAAACAAACCAGTTTTATGCACGTCTAGAAGCTTTCCAAAAGTTGTTTCCATGGTGGTATTTAGACCTGGCGCTCTATTGCATAACCCACAAGACAGTCTTAGGTTTAGTTTTTTCAACACCTAAATGTACCTAAAGACTCATTGTTGAGCTTTTAGCGACCATTAGTTGCCCTGCGATGTCAGCGAGTTTGGAGCAAAATTGGTTTGTTTTAGCCTGAAGAGCGTCGATCCTTGCAGATTGTAACCTTTAGTCACGGGCTGCGCGGGATCGGATCTGTAAACTGTCATGTGTTTAAGCGAACGCTTTTCAGGAATACAATTGGAAAGGGTAAAGTATTGCACGCTTAAAACTACCATGCTTACTGTTAACACGCCTTGGGATCTTTAACAAATACATATATATATATATTTCTTTTGTTTGTTGTTGTTGCCAATTATATAACAACGTTCGATTTTATTTTAAGAGCTTCGTTGTCAGCTGAATTTTCTATTTTTCAGATTAACGAAAAGATAATATATGTCTCGAGTTAATTTCATGAAGATCAGCTTAAGTATATTTAGGATTTATCTGATGTTATTCTTACAACATAAAAGCAAGGTCAAGATTTTATACGCGAATTTAATTTAATTTTAGCTTCCGTGTTATGTTATGCAACAGCTTATGTAGAATTGATAAGAAAAACAGTGTCGATCGTGCTGATTACATAAGATGTCATCTCCTGTGCTTAAGCCACAGACAGATAGACAGAGAGAAGAGACTTGGGCAGACAGGTAGGCACAGACAGAGAGGCAATCCAATAAGAAATGAAAGACCGAAAGAGGAATACGGGAAAATAAAGAGTTCTAGGCAGGGATTGATAAAGAACGACTAACAAAACAAGACACAAACAGACAAACACAAAGAGTAACATTATAAAGTACACTCAAGTTTTTTTTTTAATCTTTCTAAAGAAATGGACAGAAAGATTAGTTACAAATAGCAAATGTATTTCATGCAAAATATACAAATTGAATAAACAAAGTTATAAATAGTGGCATTGATATTGAGTGTTAATAAGGAAAAATTGAGATGAAGTGCTAAATTACACCTCTCTGTCTCTCTCTCTCTCTCTCTGTCTCTCTATCTCTCTCTCTCTCTCTCTCTCTCTCTCTTTCTCTCCCTCTCACACACACATACACCCTCTCTCCCTCATTCTCTGTCTCTTTCTTTCTCTCTCTCTGTCTTTCTTTCTCTCTCTCTCTCTCTCTCTCTCTCTCTCTCTCTCTCTCTCTTCTCTTACTTTTCTCTTACTTTTACATTCCGTTCTCCTATCCTAGAGCTTTCATCTCGAATTTCGCCTCAACAATTTCCAGTCTCCAGCGTGTCTTTTTATCTCTCCTAGTCTATAATATGCCTACCTTGCTCGTTTGTTCCTTAACTACTACAGTGTGTAGTTCTTTACTTTTCTTTCTTTCTTTTTTTAACATACAAGCTGTCTTTTTGTTTCACTTTTCTTTTTTTTTATTTCTTTAATTCAACAAACATATCTTTATCTTCATTTCTTTCCACGTGAGTTTCCTCGTTGTTTTCGAACCTTCCTTTTATTCTCTTCTCTAGCCCCTACCCAGCGCATTATTCTATTTCTTTTTGTGTCTGCCTGTTGATTCTTGATTGTTTTCCCATCCGTTATAATTTTTCTTCTTTGTCTACATTAGAAAATTTGTCTTGATTTTTTTGTCTCTCTCCAAATCGTCTATTAATGTCCGCACGATATTGTCCTCATTCTCTCAGTTTCTAATTACTTCCATTTTTTAAAACCATCCTATTGTTTTAAATATTGTTTTTATTTTATTTACCTTCTCTACACTGTTTGCCTGAAAAAAAACAGACATAGGAAGGTTCAACTAAAGTTATAGGCTTTTGACACGCACGGAAAATCAGTGTAATGTCTTTCACGTCAAAGTTTTAATGTTACCTAAACTATCTAAAATGCTAAGTTATTGTGCCTGATTTTTAAAAAATATTGTGGATGAATTGTATTATATCAACTTCATTTTGAATTCTTAAGGGTAGGCAAACTAGAATATCCGAAGCTAGCTTTAGTTAATCCAAAATAGCAATCTCAATTTCTTTACCAGATATCTTTTAACCTTTCACGTTTTTTTTCTTTTTTTTTACTCGTAGTTATCTCTGCGTTCTTCAAAATGGAGATTCACATATAGTTTGTTATGATTTATACGGTACTCTATGAACACTCTACACCATAGAACTGAAACTGTCATCTGTGGTCCACCTGGCACCATATCACAATCAACAATAATATAAATCTTAAAATTCACCTCCAGACCAACCGTTGATATAAAACATATTCCTACTAGATTCTTACATTCAGCTTGAAATACATTCGAAGACTGCGTGAGAGAAAAAAGATATGGCATAACTTTCTTTAAAAAGACGAATCTTCAGTTTCATCTTCGTCTTGCTGCTTAAACGTCGACTAGTATCATGAAATGGATCAATGGGTTACAAAAGCTTTGTTCATTCATTTTGGGATCAAACTACAAAAAAAAAAATTTTGGCTTGAACTGAACTCCGTCAGTTTTGAGAGTGATAGACATTAAAATGTAAGTACAAATACCTATACATATAATAAAAATTAAAGAAAAACAGTCTGAAAACATAAGTCTAAACTTTTTGTAGATTTAATGAGTCGACAAAAGTTGAGGATGAAGGTCTGTGTGATTTTAATGTTAATTGAGATGTATACAGCATGGTCGAAAATTATGAGCACTCTCCCTTCTGTTTTAATACTAACAGCTCTCTTGTTTCATTCAAAAGTACGGACGAAAAGATAGGATACACGATATCTCATTTGTTAAAACAATCAGAATCTACCAATAACAAACATAATATTGATAACAAAATCCAAAATAACTGCAGCAGCTGCAGTAGTAGTAGCAGTAGTAGTAGTAGTAGTAGTAGTAGTAGTAGTAGTAGTAGTAGTAGTAGTAGTAGGAGTAGGAGTAGTAGTGGTGGTAGTAATAGTAGTAGTGGTGGTGGTGGTCGTGATGGTGTTAGTAGTAGCAGCAGCAGTAGCAGCAGAGGTAGCAATAGTAGAAAGCTTGCAATAAAAAAACAACCTCAATGTAAGACATCAAAAAGTGAGTTTTAAAAAGTGAGCAAAAGTTCATACAAAGCATCAAATTACAAGTTCTTACTTAATGACATTTTGTTAGAGAAAAACTAATTGCGTGCATTGGTCTCTTCTCAATGAAAATCCTGCCTTTAAAAACTTCTGATATCGGAAAGATGAAGAATGACGTCAAATTATAACCTAAAACACTGTGGAAATGTTCTAAAGTTAAATATGTCTAATTTTATAGAGCACAGCAAGCCACTACTTTAACTTGTAATTAAGTCAATCGTTGTTAACAGTGGCCGTTTACACAGATGACAATATTTGATACATTTTAATTACGAAACTTCCACATTTTTCCATGAGCGACTATAAGCTCAGAGCGTAGCTACAACAAAGCCAAGAGCAAACCTCATTTTGAAGAAGTTGCTTTCATTAGAGGAAAGTGTATTAAGAGTCAGCATTACAGCAGCTTTATCGTTTAATGCTTAAGGTCGATATACATTCGTTTAGGCAAAACAGAAAAGGAAAAAAGCTTTAACGTTTATTTGTAACTACTTTAATATATGGCCTATAACTGTTGAACACTGATTAAGTACTTATATTTAGTGAAAAGGACACCGATGTACAAATATAAATATAGCCTGCACTGAGCCAGCCCTGGAAATCCTGTATTTGTCTATGCTCGTAGTCTTTTTTCGCGAATGTCTGTTTCTAACAAAAAGTCTCTAGAGCAAGAAGATGTCTGTGACAAGTCTCTTTGCCATGCATCAAAGCTGGTCCTCCAAACACCATCAAAATTTCCTTTTCCTTTTACGAAGAAAGCATTCGAAGTTCTGAAGTCGATGAACTACTCGCATGTGTGTCTTCATCTCAGAAGCATTTCCGGGTGGCGAGGTGATGTCGAAATCTCGCAATATGGCGGCTATGAAGATAAATAGCTCCATTTCTGCCAGACGGTCGCCCAGGCACTGTCTTGCACCTTGATGGATCAGAAAGAAAGAACTTTAAATTTTGGTTTTCAGAAATTTTTTTTAATTTTACATTTAAAATGGCGCGGTTTTTTTTAATTTCACCCAGCAGTGTAAAACAACTGCCATAATAAAACATCTATTAATCGAAATTACATTGAATCTATTGCATTACCGGTTGAACTAGGTAGAGTAGAAACTAAATGTAGATGTTTTAACTTCCTCCGGCAATTTCATTCCCTCTTTTCAAATACTAGTAACCTGGTGTGATTCTGTTTTTTGTGTCCCTGTGCTTTATCAGAAGGGAGTAATGATTTTGACATCACAAAAGTGATAATTATGTATTGAAATTGCTACATTTTCAAGCAACAGTTATACGAAATATGCATGTAGTTAGATGTGAATAAACGGGTATGAGGAGAAGGTTTCAGAGTGAAGTGTCTGGTAAAATAAATATCTTCTAAAGTGTTGTCCAAATGCTGTACAGCAGGACAGCCAAGTATACTTCTAATGCATAAAAATGTCAAAAATACTTTTAAGCATTTTAAAACGATATTTGATGGTGTAAACCAAAAAAAAAGGAAAATGGTAAATAGACCAAGAGTCCGGTTTGCGGAAAGCTCTTTAGAACAGAGGGAAAAGTCAAAACAAATACTACAGTCTATTACAAAATTCTTCAAAGAAAGGGAGTTGCCTAAATTACGCCGAAAAAAGCAAGCGAAGCTACTGAGTTACACGATCATGCTTAAGGAAGGCGTAAATCAGTGGGTTATATTATCTGCCTGAAGAGGACAAGTGTTCTTGGGTGATTTCTTCTAGCAGAACCCATATTTTCTTATCAATTAAGATGGGAATAAACTGTTGCTCCTAAGACCAGGACAGTAAAACCGTGACAATTTTTTCAGCGATACTGGGAGTCTTTACCGATATTATTTGTTTATTTACCGATTCCGTAAGGGCGGTAGCTTCTTGGGGTGCAGATGGTTCCTTGAGCATCCAAATGTCTCTGAGGCTTGTAATCTTTTGGGTCGTCATATTCTTGTTGGTCCTGATGTAGGCTGTAGATGCTTGCCAAAACAAAAGTCCCTTTGGGAATGGAATAACCTTCAATCTGGAATTTTTTTTTAAAAATTAGATTTTTTCCTAATAACTATTCAAGTTATATTCCTTTAATTTTAAAAGGAAATATTCTCAACAAACTTACAAGCACGATGATGGAGAAGACTAAACAAAACAAAACAAGAAAGAAAGCTGAAACTACGCCAAGCACTCCTCAAATTGCTACTTCTGTCTAATTATGAAACTTGGGCACTGACTATAGGAGAAGAAAAAGTAAAAGAATTAGAATCTTTCCTTAAAACACAGAGCCGTTCAGTTCTCGGAACCCATCACCCAAGGACAATACTCAGTCAATCGTTCTACAAAAAATGCAATGAGAAGACTTTCTTATTCTAGAAACAACTCGGTCACATTCTTCGAAGAGATACGTATGTCCGTTCTCACATATAAACCCATTTATTTTCGCAGAAACACTAAGAGGCTTAGAGGAAGACCAATGATACCTCAAACAATCACGCGGCACAACAACCTAAAACGGTTGAAACTAAAATACCTAACCCTCGTGATTCTGTGAGACTTCAACAGTTAAGAAAATAGCAGACTGCACACAAGAATGGCACAATTTCATCGCAAAATTAAGATAGACAGCCGCATATACAAAGTCGGGTGACCCTGCAAGTGGTAGGCGCTAGGTCAGGAGAGACTATTTTGTTGCAGAAGAAAAAAATTTTAATGATTTATTTCCTAGGCAACTAGATTTAGGTAATTACACCGTTAGTTGTGTTGTGCACAATAGGTTTAACTCAAGGTGTATATGGGGATTTCATAAATTACTTTTAGATTCTTTCTTGGAATAAAAGATGTTGATGGAAGGATGCACATTAGGAAAAAAAACTGTTGTGACAACAAAATTAATTTTCAAGCATTTCTGTTCACCTCGGCATCAACACTGGCAACGTGCGGCAGGGAGGAAGGAGTCACAGAGCCCAGTCTCAAGCCCTCCACGATACACGCTCGCAGGTACGGCATCTTCTCTCGCATGGACCACGTGATCTTGACGACACCGTGCTCCGCCAGGACACGGGAGATCTCCTGCTGGGCCAACATCTGCATGGTCGTGTACTTGGAGAGATACATGAGGACAAACTCCAGACCAGAGAGCACTGTGGTCACCCCACCAAAGAACATGTCCACCAGCGACTGAAGCAGTTCTTCATCTGGAAAACAATTTCAATATGTATTTCAGGAGTATTATGTGGTCAATTAGGCAATAATGTGGCGTCGTGGTGTAGTGGTAGACGCTCGGCTTTCGGATCGAGAGGTCCGGGGTTCGAGTCCTGCTTTCGGCAGGTCGACGTTTAGTCCTTGAGAAAGGCTATTTACACACATTTCTTCGCCTCACTCATGCGTTAAACGAGTACCCGACTATAGGCAGTGAAAGATCTTGTCCGATTGTTACAGTGATGCGCTTAACTTTCTGCTCCTCTGTGGGTTCAGAAGGTACTTTGGTTGGGAATGGCCTGTCGGGGAATCCATGTAAAGCGCTTAGAGCACATTAGTGGATAAGCGCTCTTTATTTTTTTATTTTAGATGTTAATAATGCTGATGTCACGCTATATTACAGTCAAGTCGATTTCAACATGATTTCTCTTTGCAGACATAGAATTTTTGAATTGTTAAGTTTTAGAGGGACATATGTGTCTCTGTTTTAAAGTTCGTAACTATTAGTCTTATAACTTTCTTAACATTTTACCATATAACAAAACATGATTTACTTAAAAACTTAAAATTTTCTCCGCTATAGGAACATCTTTGACAATAAGAATTTCAATTATTGGTATTATTTTTCAAAAGCAATAAAAATGCAAATAGTATAAAATCATAGCCTAAGTTTTTATACATATATGATTTTTTAAAAAAAAACTTCCTTTCATTTTATGTTGGTGTGAAATTTAGGAAGTAATTAGTACAAAATGTTGTACAAAAAGGCCTCTTTTACACCAGTACGATGGGTTTTTTTTTCTTAGTATTCACAACTAAATTCATCAACTGATGTAATCTACAGTATTACCTCCCTCAGCCTCAGCGAACTCGGGCTGGGCTAGAATCCGCCGCAAGATGGAGTGATGGTTCACATTCATAGACATCTCCCGCCCTAGGTGGCGCTGAAATTCTGTCTGTGTCGTGTCACAACCGCTGCCCTCACTGGGCATTAGAACGGGCAGCGTCACGGCTTTCACGCGGGGCACGGCGCTGTCCTGGGGCAGGAAGCCTAGAGCAGAAAACTGGACCTGGCTCTCCACGGCCTCAACAGTTTCCTCGTCGTCCTCGGGCAGGAGAGACTCGCAGGAAACGAATTTCTTCATCAGGTCGTTTGGTGTAGAGAGAAAACTTCGGTGTTCACCAGCGGCAACGTCTTCAACTTCTGGCTGTCTTTGTAAAATGTGACCGGCTCGATGAAAGTTTCCATTTGTCTTTGTTGTGCTCGCGCAAGCTTCACTTGTTATCTCCATAGCAGAACTTTCAATGTGTGGCTGTATAGAACTTGAGTCAGAATAATCAATTTCAGGCGCTGATATTTTAACCAATGGGCACCGTTGATCTCTTTCCCCTGTTCTCTCTGGTTTGGCTGCTTTCTTTGTGTTGGGAGTCAGTGCAGTAGTCTGGTTCAGTTGCTGCGTGAGATGGTCGATTGTGACGTCCGAGAGTCCCTGGCGTATCTGGTAGATCCACTGACCGATGAGGCGTTGAAGACGTCTGGAAGTTCCATAAATATCGATAAAATCGTGCCAAGCAAACTTCTTGAGGTGCTCGCAGAGTCTGAAAGACAAAACACAAAATACTCGTATAAGATGGTACAGCGTTCTGTTGTATAAATTCTCGAGGTTATTGACAGAGAATAGGGAAAAGTAGCGAATGAGGTTTTTATAGTGATAAAAAGGTATGAAGAAAAAAAGACAACGAATGGTTGTCTTCGAGGATTTGTTTGCTCAGGTTACTTTCTTCCTCAATATATTAAACCCACAAGAACAATCGTCTATTACTTTTAACACTGCAGTAGTAGCGATGCAAAAGTTCTTAACATCCAGTGTCCTTTTTTACAACTCTGCCCTATTTTTTAGGGGAACGCATTATCATTACAATGCGCCACAAGAAGTCTAAGAAGTGTAGATACACATCTAAGATCATGGGGGGATGGTAGTTACCAAAGCTTATAGGCCCACTCATTCGTTTGATTCCAACCCTTGGCTTTAAACAGAAGAAACTTTGTGAAGCAACCAGAGAGAATCAGGCTGAAGTTACTCAGGCTAGTCTTGAGTTAGAGCCCTTTAAAAAACATTTAGATACATAACAAACCATTTCTATTTGTTTTAAAATGAAAACTTACAGTACAAGTAAAAGTTAGCACTTTTTCAACATCTCAAAGGCATGAATTAGATTTTTTAAAGTTAATAATAATACGTCAATATGTAAAAAAATCCGATTTATGCCTGTTTTCCCCTGGTTGCCTCATACATAACATTTTGTATAAGACGGGTTTTTAGGTTTTCGGATTATACACAAAGTAAATTAAGTTACGATAAAAACGTATGTTCTCACAAAGGCTAAATATTTATCAATGGCATTGTTTTACGCATGAAGACGTATACTATTAACTGTTGCAATTTCTACAATACGCCATTACTATGGAACAACATAACACTGACGGCGAGGACTAACTTTGGATGTTTCAATGAAAATTGCACTAGCGGAGAAGTCAAGTCGACACCCTCCAAGTTTTTTACAACCGCGTGGAGAATCTCTCGATCTGTGGAATTTTCCGGTAGCGAGTCGCCCAAAAGAAAACCGGATAACACATTGGCGCATGCCGGAAGTAAAATGTCGCCGATCTTGAATTGTCCGTCACTTTCTGCCTTGGTGTGAAGATCCTTCAAGACCAAAGTCAGCTCATTCTGAACTGCAGCCTCGGCATCCTCCAGTAAAGTTCTCGTGTGTAGAGCTTTCATAAAAGCTCGCTTGTTGTTCCTCCAGTTGTCTCCGCTGCCGAAAAGAAGTCCTGGTTTGAAATAGGAAAACCTTTCCGTACTAATTCTGTTTAGAGCAGTAAGTTTTAAGAGTAAATAAAACCAGTCCTAAAAAGCATTGCTTCATGAATTGTGATGGAAATCTAATCAGCCTAAAAAGAACAACATGGTAATTCAGCGTATCTTGCGAATAAATTAGAGTTAAATCGAGAATTTTTTTTTCGTTTTTTAAACTTGAGAAACCAAAACTTGATGCTTCCTTTAAAGTTCCGTTTGATATTCCACATTCAGATCAAATTCACATAAATGTATGCAATGTAGTTTGTAAATGTTTTAACCTACAGGTCAAATTAACTCATACTACCTTGTAACTATTTTTACTTTGGAAAATTTGATTGTTCCTTATTCTCTTGTAGGTAGCAAAAGCAACATTTAAAGACTTAATGCATTTTAAAAATGCTCGAACAGCTAATTAAATTAACCATTAAAACAACAGCAGTGTTGCCTTCCTAGACAATTATGGTAGATTCAATGTGTCTTCAATTAAATACCTTGTTGCTTGCAGGGAATCAAAAGTACGTTGTCTACGAATGAATAATAACTGCTATTTTTCATGTCATATGCAAGCTATATAAACAGCTCATTATATTTTTCTGATAGGGTACATGGTCTAAAAAGTGCTCAACTTCTTAAAAGGAGCTTTTAAAAATATTAATGTCGACTCGGAAGGCCTACCGTAGACATTTACTGAAAAACTCCACGACATTGGAAGGAAGCAGAAAGTAACCATAACAAACCTTACCTGAAGAGAGCAATAATCTCGATACAGACCTGTCTTAAGGTAGGCCTTCTTAGTCGTCATTAATATTCTAAACCCGTTATTTGACATAACTGCGTCAAAGCTATAGCAGCGCTGCTTAAGTAAACTTTAAACCAAAACGAATAGAGCGGAAAAAAATGAAATTTAACAGAGCTTGTAGAAATTCATCTCAACACTTTGAGAGCTTAGAGACCACGCCGTGACGCGGGGTTTAAGTCTGTGATTGTTCTATTACGTTACATAACTTTATAATCTGTCATTCATTGCAGAGACTGTTTCTTCTATTCAGATTGTTTGACACCACAAAAGGGACAAAACTAAACCCCACCTTCTGCGAACGCTGCCGGCCCCGTGGGTCTGTCCAAGAATTGCTCCCCGTTACGTCCTTCCATGTATTTCTCTACCAGTTCTATGGTGTTCAGATACACCATTTTCCTGTTTCCCATACGGACATGGTAAATCGGTCCGTATTGCTTTGTCCACTTGAGGTTGGTCTGGGGGCCTTCATATTCAAACATAGAGCCCACCACCGGAAGTCCGCTTGGCCCAGGCGGCAGTGACGTCACGGATCTTTTGGAACAATTCCCAGTATCCATGATGATGCACCTGCTGGTTTTGCCAAAGAATAAAAACGTGGCTTAAGAGAAACGCTCGTTATATATGGGAGTAGTGACCTTGGTTACACAACTATGTAATGGTTATTGATATTAACATAAAAATGTTTTTGAGAAATAATGTTGGTACCTTTTCAGAAAAGCAATGCTAACTGGTATACTTCGATGAACCTTTTATTTGTTTTTTTTTAACTAATTCAATTACTCGCGGTACTAAAGTTATATTGAGTGAACTAACATGGCAAACAGCTAATTGAGCTACGAGTAAGAGGTTTCCTGTGTGAAACTAACATTAGGATCAGTTTGCTCCACTGTCACCGAGTGCAATAATCATTCTTATCATGACACACAGAGTGATAATTCATACAATAACAATACTCTAATGGATAATCTCATGTTGAGTTAATAGGCTTAATATTGTCTTTCCTGCATAGAGATATACTTGTTTGTTTGTTTACTTAGTTAACATAGCTTAACGTCAAGTTCTTTAAAAAAAGTTAGTAACCCTTTTCAGCTGTTACATTAAAAAAATAAACATATGAAATCCTACTAATTACTGCCACAGTATAAAGTCAATGTATCAAAAGAAAGATAAAGTTAAAAAACATACTTATAAAGTACAGTAAATTTTTAAATGTTACATAAATCAAAAGCCCAACGTATTCTCATGTGCTTTCTGCCCAGTCCAAAGTCAAGAAGTTTTTCTCTCTATTTTATTATTTTTATCTCCTTCTTTCTTTAATGTCTCTCTTTCTCCCTGTCTCTTGCAAAGCTAAAAATAAATTATCACGAGGCACAGTTCAATTTTTTATTCATTTTTATGTTTTAGCCTTAATGCATAAGTAACAGAACACCATTGAGCTATTCCGTGAACTTAAAACAAGTTTTAAAGAGTCATTGCTCTTTAGTTAGGCAATGGTGAGTTTTTAGGCTTAGAGTTAGGTGAATAACATACCACGCCCACAAGAGAATTTGCTGGTGAGCTTTCCTTTTGAATTTTACCCACTGAAAAAGTTTAGTCCTGTGACATTCCCACAAAGCTGAAAGGAAATC
>BMAT01005068.1:12909-23033 GCA_019649035.1 Elysia marginata
AGTAGTAGTAGTAGTAGTAGTAGTAGTAGTAGTAGTAGTAGTCGTATGAGTAGCGGTGATATTAGTGTAGGTGGATCAGAGAGGCTGAGGGCGGCTTTTTTAAAACTATAATTACCTACACCATTCATTCATATGTATGTTGCATGTTGTTCAATTAACACAACTGTTACGAAACAAAGAGAATTAAAAAATACTCCTTAAATTAAAAGCACATTCAACTACATTTTTACCATTTAAAGATTATAAAAGTACGTCTAAAAATAACTCTAGCTATGTTTTTAGTACCATGAATATGCCAATCGCCCTAACTGAAGTGATAGGGACAACATAATTATGTAAAGAACGAAATAAGAGCAGCTAAAAGCTTTGCTTATAAGCTTTATCAGTAACAAGTATTATAGAACTCGTTCTACTGATTAAGCCTATTAGAAGTGAGAAGTTAAGATGTTCTTTTTTGTTCTGTTCATTTATTGGTCTTATGCATGCAAGTTGAGTGATTCATTTAGCCTAGCATATTTGAATCCTTTGCTCATGCACATTTTGGATCTTTGGATTTTTTCCGATGTGTCTCAAGAAATAAACATACCCTTCCCTTTCATCACATTTATGTTTGTCAGTTTCTTATTATTTCCATGCGGGCCCCCTTTCAAATGTTTTACATTTCTGTCCTGTTTGTGTGTTTGCGTGTATCTCTATTAATCGCGCTTATTTTTTTCTTGAAATTTTGCGCTTTTCTCTCTATTTCGACTGTTTCATGATTTTGAATGAAACATTTTCTTTATAAAACATCTTTAACAACTCCTACAAACACACACCATCACAAACATGTACCTCAATACTTCAGTCCAAATTCTTTCTTGTTGAGGCATGACCTTTTGATCTTTAGCAATTACTAATGTGCTTCTTTTACATTTTCTACTTCAGCACACTTGATTTTGATAATCAGCTATAATCAATAAAAATAGAAGGAAGTTATTGATTTTGATAACCAGCTACAAGCAATAAAAATAGAAGCAAGTTTTATGAGTTTGTAAAAAAATTTTAAGTAAAATAATGACCTAAGGTTGTGTCAAAAATTGCGCCTTCTTCACATAGCTTAAGAAAGATGAATGTACTAACAACTACAAGCGGCTAAAAGCATGCCACTATGATTATCAGCCTTAATGTTTCCAAGGTTGGGACTCACATCTTATGTTATTATAATTGCATGTCAATCAGAGCATGAAGTCTATAGATGAGAATAATAATATTTAGCCAAGTATTATTTTACTTTACTCCAGTAACACGCTTTGAGAAGAACATTACAAAAATGCTGTCTGTAGGAATCGTTAGAATAGCACGATAAAACGGGCCTTTGCTATTCCATTTGGTATATATAATATTATTTTTTTTTATTTTAAAAACTTAAATTTCGAGAAAGGTCTACTGCAATGTAGAAACAAACGAGATGGATTTTTCGACCTTACTTTTCAAAAGTTTCCCGTACTTTTGAGTGAGTTGTACAAACGAGCAATGACCTAAAGGGTTGGCAGTGTTATGTCTCATTCAGACTCTGTTATGACAGTTATACATTTAGTGGTGGATAGTATTTCGTCAGCTTTTCTCACAGTGACATATTACATAGTTTTCACATAACTTTGATAAAAATCATTCTCTGAAAGATATCCATTGAACTCCATTTCATTGGGATACAAAATTTTTGCAGAGCTTTCAAAGATTCATAGCAATAGGTGGATACTTAGACAGAGGTAGATAGAGGGCAAAGAAGATAATTTTGAGAGAGATAGAGAAATCATTGGACACAAATAGGTTGAGTGAGAAAGATTGACAAAAATATAGAACACAATGAAATGGAAGATATTAAAAAAGCTAGACCGTATACTATGCCAGGGAAAAGACTTGGTTTTTTTTTGCCTAGAAGAAAAAAAATGCTGTAATGAAAGAAGAGGCTCCTTAATGTGCGTGAGGAGATTTTTTTGCATTGTGCTCACGAACAAAAGTTCTGTTTAGCGAACGTACCCCAGTCGTCCATGCTCGTATTCACAGAGCAGTCTGCCAACAAATATCACTCAGCCATCTGATGAGGGCAAAGCTGCTCGAAACCAATAAGTCATAAAAAGGCTCAAAATTTGGATAAATGTGACAATTATTACTCTCCTGAAGTAGAGCACTCTACGAATTATGTCATTTTATCCTATACCTTTAATAGATAGATAGATAGATTATAAATAGATGTTAGATAGATAGATAGATAGATAGATAGATAGATAGATAGATAGATAGATAGATAGATAGATAGATAGATAGATAGATAGATAGATAGATAGATAGATAGATAGATAGATAGAGAGATAGATAGATAGATAAATACATGGGAGTAACTTGTTTCCTGATCTTGTTGTCTATACACTTGTGTTTCGTGCTAAGTTGCACTCTCCAGTAGACATTTTCTCGGAATGCCCGGTCTGGGGAAAGTTGCTTAGGATGTGTCGTTTTTCATGTACACAAAAGTGTGAAAATTTCCTTGCAGTAGTTAAGAATTGGTCGTTTGCTTAAAATTTCAATCTTTTTTCTAGATAGCTAGATGGATAGATAGATAGACAGACGTGTAGACGAATGAATAGATATATAGGCCTACCTAATTTCGTGTAGAAAGATAGAAGTAAGTATATACACATGTAGATGATAGGTGGCATAATGGTTGGTCATTTGTTAGTTATTTAATGACAAAAAGACAGAGGGCTTCAGGACCATAAATATATTACTAAAAAAGAATCGCATTATATAGGTGTTTGCAAATGTGAGAATTGAACAAAAAAAATCGTGTAGGTCTAGTGGCTAAAAGACTGAAATAACTACTGTATAGCGTTAAACAACGATTCTCAGTTGGTAAAGTGAATGTTTTCTAAAAAAAAAAAAGCAGTCATCTGGTGTGAAATTAAGACGTCAGAGTTTTTAGAGTGTTGTAACTGCGGTGCTAAGCTGAGAACAACAAAGGATTAGCCGATTTCTTCGTAGTGCCTAATCCGCAGTCAAACGTCTCATTATAAAGTGACAGAGCGTGAAGAGATAAGGAGGCTTCAGCACCGTAATTAACGTTCTTTTTCCTTGTTGCTTGACCCATTTTTTTCTCTTCCTTTTTTCATTGCATGAAAGTTCGTAGACCCCCCTCCCTACCACACGCACCCATATCAAATTTTAAGAGGGATGTAATTATTGCTTTAACTTTTTTATTGGTTGTAATAGTATTAGTGTGAGGGTAGTAGTTTTGACAGCAGGAGCATTGGAAGTTGCATAAGAAGCAGCGGCAGCAACAGCAGCAGTATTTTTTATTCTCCTTTACAGGCTCATTTATTTGATCACCGACAATCTACGGCAACAAGAAAAAAACACTTATATATTCCGTTAAAAACACAACGACATGAATATTAACATATAAGACACTGCCTCTTGACAATATGAGTTCTGAAGATTCTTGGAAAGAACTTGTCTGAATGAATCATGGATGGGATGAGCCACTCAGTTTCCTAATAAAGTGGATTCTTGTATTGATCTTTCTAGTGATACATTCAGCATGCAAGTTACATCTATGGTTTATCCAAGGTATTAATATTTGTATTCATCAACAATGCCTTATGTGGCAGAACTGGTTGCTTCTTTATAATAAAGTCGTAGTAGTAGTAGTAGTAGTAGTAGTAGTAGTAGTAGTAGTAGTAGTAGTAGTAGTAGTAGTAGTAGTAGCAGTAGCAGTAGTAGTATAGTAGTTGTAATAGTAGTTGCAGTAGAAGTATTAGTAGTAGTTGTAGTGGTAGTAGTAGTAGTAGCAGCAGTAGTAGTAGAAGAAGTAGTAGTTGTTGTAATAGTAGTAATGGTCATGGTTCGCAAAATCCTATAATCCAGCTAGCGCATTGACGACCTGTATACCTTGACCTTCCGGTGCTTGACTTTCCAGGCACACGGCTTTCTCTCTGGAACTCTGGGGCCAGAAGTCGTCCAATGTCTCCGCCCAGGATTATGATCAGTGCATGCATAACTGTACCTGCGGGCTACCAAAATAGCAGCTGTGGTCAGTGCATGGCGGAAACATCAGCCCTGGTAGTGGTCACTCGTGCTATGCATGGCTGGGAAATCAGCTCCAGTGCTGGGCATTGGTGCCGACCGGGTCAGTGTAGCTAAGTCTTGACGTCAATTCCAGGTGTGCGACGCCGCGTGACGTAACATCAGGGACATTATTGTTTTTGCCTGCGCATGCTGGCATGTCGGGTGGGCTGTAGCCTGACACGAGGATCAGCAGCGCCTTGGGGCAGCAGAACAAACAAAGAAGATAACTCTACAGCAACTTTCAAAAAATTGATATTGAGGTGGTGCGCTGAACTTTGTTTCACTTTTCATAAGAATGAATTTACTTTGGGTGCGAGCATGCTTTGGAAAAAATGAGCAGCTTAATTAAAGTGATATGGAAAGCAACACAGATGATGACTGTGGAACACTGCAGATAGTTTTTTTTTTTCCATGAGATTAAATCATTCAATAAGAAAGTTATTTTTGAGGCAAGCTTGAAAAAACTGAACATACAAAGGGTTTTTGTACACTGTCATTTTCGTCCATTTGTCTTATCAACACACTTTTCGTGCCTTTTTATTGCTCTGAGCTTTAGCCTCTTAACGGTAGAGAGTTAAAAATGAAGTTTTTAAGCATAAACCTTCTCGATACTGTGTAGAACTAGTAGTTTATGTGGAATAAAAATATAGTTTTGCTTTGTTTCTTCTTCCTAAAAAATTAAAGGCCGAAAATCCCTCTTTACCTTGGGACTAATGACACACATCACTACAGCATGGCAGTCACGCGACCAAGTCTTTTTAAGATTCTTTCAGGTTCTGAACTATATAAGAGTTTACTTCGTGGCTATCTTGCCCTAAATCAAAACAAAATATAATATCTAGATCTAAATTTATCAACTTCATAAACAGTTGCCGTGATCGCCTTTTCGGTCTGATTTTTTTAGTTTTACGAGTAGATCTACGTTTTCTTTAGACTTATGATATCTATCATCCGTCTATATATATATGTGAAATTTTTTTCTTTCGGCTTTAAATTCCCGGTTTTTAATCTATCTAAACAGATACAGTAACTTTCTTTTCCCCAATATGTTTTTAACAGTTTCAGGTCTGTACAATTAGAAAAGACGTACATTATGCGACTAGTTTGAAAATAGGTGAATTCATAACACAGTAAACTCCCCTTCTTCCGCGCACCAATTTTCCGCACTGTTGTAAGGTGAACGGTCACCTTCACTAATCACCACGGTAATCATTATTCTTCCCCTCGTATGATCTTGTTTTATCTTCTTCTCTATTCTATATAAGACAGGATAAGATAAATCTGACAAGAAGGAATACCTATCTCCTTTCCTTTTTACTTACCTCTTTCTTTTTAGCCTTTACCCCTCACACTCTCTAGTTCTTTTAGTTTGGCCTGTCTTAAGTAGAGGAAGTAATAGGATCCCCATATGCTCAATGTATAAAACTTTGGCTCCACCCGCTTATGTTTGTTTTTTAAAAAAATATTTCAGTATTATTATGGAAAACGCCATTTAAAATTTGTAACAACGATTGAAAAACGATATGTGCTTTGTCATAAAACAATTTTTTTTTTATCTAAGTTGTAATATGCGGGTGTGTAAAAAATGTGTAAAATGTATAATCAATCGTCAACTCATATCTGTAAAAAAAAGATTAAAAAATTAGTTGCTTTAAACAATGTTTTGTTATACCAGCATCAAATATATCTAAAAAATATATTATGAGTCTTCTTCTACAAACATCTCTCGAGGATGCTCCTCTCTCTTTGCTTTTTTCCTTATAAATAAGCTTATCTTCCAGTGGTGTAACAATGTTTCTTTCCCTTGCCAAGAAATATGTCTATTGAACAGGATTTTCGTATGTCTATAGTCTGCCCATAGACTGATTTTACGCTTACTGAGCTCTTTATCAATGTTTTAACCAACAATACCAACCGGTCTTTTTGCCGCTATAGCTTTTTTCAGATACATTGTTCATTGCTGTTACGTATGTATTCATTGGAGCCAGTTGTCATGCTCAACACCCCCTTCCCTCCCGTACACATTTCACCCCGAAAATCAGTGCTAATCACTCGGACCAAAACAAAATAGTTTACCTTCTTAGAAGACTTACAATTACAGTAGATATGTATCTTGGAGCCTGGTCTGGGTGTAGTAGTTCTGCTTGTTGGGCACCTGGCTCCAGACAGACCTTAACGTCTACTTAACAGTGCCAAAACACTGTATGCTTTGCTATTGCGTAGTATCTGGCCATTCGTGTCAAGACAACGTGTAGCCAAGAATACAGTGGAGTAAGGGAGGGAGGGGGTACCGGTATCTATATAGAGAAAAGACGAGATCTGCATCTATCAGAGATCCGCGTTGTCCGGTGGTGGCATGGCGGATTATCAGTGGTTAAGCTTAGCCCTTGTCAGGCAACGCGACCAGAAGGCAGGCTTAGCGGCGATAACATAATCCACACAAAAGTCATAATTACCACAAGAGAAACAACATGAGAGCTTTGTTATGATCACCAGATTAGACGCGCGTCGGCAACGTTGTATATAAACAAACATAAAATAATGTAAGTAGACCTGTGTACTATTCTGCAATAGTACACAATGCAAAATTGTGCAATGTCAGAAAAGTGTACTAATGGGTATTGATTTTGTTTTATTGGTTAATAAATTAAGAGAGAACTAAGTACTACTGCTACTACTACTACTACATGTACTAAAACTACTACTACTACTACTACTACTACTACTACTACTACTACTACTACTACTACAACTACTACTACTACTACTACATGTACTAAACTACTACTACTACTACTACTACTACTACTACTACTACTACTACTACTACTACTACTAATACTACTACTACTACTGCTGCTATTACTGCTACTACTACTACTAGTGATCGTACTACTTCTTTAAAAAAAAAAGAACAGAAACAAAGCATGTTCCACTTTGGAGCATTTGACATAAAACAAGAATCCCAGGTAATAGTACCAAATGATTGAAGGTCTCGAACAAATGAATGTTCAATAATAACGCCTTTAAAATGAAATGATTGCGAAACACTTTGCTATTGAAAATATTTTCTGTCTCGACACACAATTATGTGACAGTCTATCGAGGTATATTTTTGGTTGAAGGTGTACTATAGTGATTTTTAATTTTCCTCGGTTTAAGAACGCAAATGTTACAACTTTAAATCGTAACTTTAATGTCAGATTTTAAGCAATATTTATAGTTTGTATTAATAAAGGAAAGGTTTCTAATGGCCTTTTGCTGTTGTCGAGCATCCAGATTTTTTTAACTTCCTGATATTAAGCTACGCTGTTCTTGTGCGATATAGGGCGGGTGACAGCATGACTTACGTTAATTACTCTCCATCAATCTCCTACATGTTAATGACAGCCATAATTGTGGGTTTTTAACAATTGAAAATGCCATGGTGCTAAATGAAATTTAAGTGAAAAAGCAAAATATCAACAGTAAACAGATAAACTTATAAAATTTTTAAAAATAGCCGAATAAAGGAAATATCTATTTCAGTGATTAACCACCGGGCCGGCACTTAACAGGGCCGGGTTTCAGAGTTTGGTCTTGGAAATGCGGTCAGTCAAAACATGACAAAGATGTGAAGAGCAGGCAGTTCAAACATGTGAGGACAATGTCAGTGAGTGGGTCGATGTGGAGCGACGATTGCTCTGGGCAATGGCCTATCTTGACAAAAGTAAACCTTAACAAAGTCCTCCTCTTTCGCCTCATGCTCTGAGCACTGCTAGTGTCAGTTCAGGTTTTATTGGCCAAATGTACTTTTTGCAAATGTCAATAGACTGGTTGTCTTGTCCGTTATGGAGGGTCAATGAGGAGAGCAGACAGTACATATGCACTGACAAAGCTATCCTAAAAGTTCGGCATGCCATGGAAACATAACTAATGAATAAATGATTTGACATGTTACATACTCTCAGTAAATTTGTATTATTATGAGTTAACAGAATAGTCTTTGCCGCCCGAACATTGTTTGGCTTTATTGCATAATCTCATGTGGTCAAATTACAACAGGCTAAAAACGAGTCTTATTATGATTTCTGTCAGTTTATATGATTATCAACAATATTATCCAAATAATGCACGTGTTTATTCTTCTTGCTAATGTAGTAAAAATACTTTCATAGTATGATGTACTGGTAACTTGCATTTCTTGCTGTTTTATTTATGATCGTCCTGTGTTATTATGTTTCCCATATTTTGAGGATTTTAAGTTCTTACAACTTTCATCTGGACACATCAATATTAAGTTTTGTTCTTTTTTTTCTTTTTGCAGTGACTGGAAAAACGAAACAAACCCCGTCCTAACAGAGACTGCCCCACCAACATGCAAAGAGAATACAAAAAAAAGAAAATATGTTTATCTTTCGAGGCCAGTCAGCCTAGCAAATGGATGACATTAACTTATAACTGTCAAGTATATGGCTTTAGCTTAATTCTTAGAATAAACTTGGCGTAAATACTTAAAAAGCCTTGCTTTGGAATGAAGTTTGCATCCGCAAATATAAACACGGTTTTCCTTTTACAAAAGACTGCCTCTTTCTTCCTGATGATACATTTGACCCTTAATGTTGTAAAGTACTTAATGTTTGAAAGGGAAAAGACAAAATAGTGGCGCTTAAATCAAGTGATATCCCCGTCACAACATTAAGGCCTGATGATGTTTGGTCGATCTCTGTGGGTTACTGAGGGACAGATTGTGTTGCTCTTATGTCACAGATATGTCACAAAGGATTATAAACATACAAAATGTAGATCAGGTCATGACTTTTGCTCGTCATCAAAATTTTCTCTGACTTAAAAAGAAGAGATTAAAATGTTCCTGCTTTGTCTGTCTACACTCAAATCCTTCTTTGGCGGTTATGGTAATAACACAACAACAACAGCAGTTATAACACTATGAACAATTACTAGTACTGTTTTAAAACTCATGAAGGCAACAACAGCAACGTTAACACTGCTACTGCTGCTGGAGATGATGACGATTGAGGTGGTTGTTGTGCTGCATTTCTAGCATATTATCTAGTTTGTACGTTGCACTGGATATAAGTCTGCATGTAATTCGAATAGCATCTTTTTATATCTTTTTATTGTGTTTTCAAATTCTCTTCGCATTTGACCTCATTCTCTTCCTCCCAGACTCTCAGATACTCTGCAGAGTGCACGCTCAAACCCTCAGTTGATTATTTTTTCACGTTACAATCTCTTCGTGTGGTGGAGAGATTCCACAGTCAGAGAGCACTTTTGTTTAGGATATTTTGTTAGACGCCTACTGGGTTGAGATGGGCACCTAGATTGTTGCTGTGCCTGGCGACAGATACTATAATGTTAACATAAAAAGTACCAAGGATGCATGCGACCGGAGAAAAACCAAGAGGGCATTCATCTCCATTATTATAGAGAAAATTATGGAATACACGTAGCCATAACACTGTGTAAAATATTTTTTCAAAGACACTTATCCACTGTTATAGCTTTATTACATGCTTCAAAATATGCATGACTTGTTCATTATGATTTTACAGAATATGAGATCTAGACAACAGTCTGGCTATTCACAAGGCAAAGTTTTGGGAAAACTTTAAACAACTGACGTTAGTGTCATTCTTTTGCATGCTTAAAATGATCATGTTGAAAATGCATCTCGTGGAAGATCTTGTAATTGCTTCATTTCGTGAGATTGTCACTTAATGTTTGCCTCGTGTCGAATTTTCAAAACAGTTACATATATTTGTAGGATTAGTGATTGCGACATTCATGCAACTCAGTCATTTTCTGACTTGCGGCCCAGCGGGTGTAAAAAATTATTTAATTTATTTTGTCGTGAAAACCTTGAAGAAATCAAATACACAAGCTATCATTCAAACGGAGTGGAAAGATACACTTTATTACTGAAAACTTTTCAGCAAGTATATCTAAGCAGAAACCCTATAACAATTAAGTTAACACATTGAGGTTAGACTTTATGTAACGTAACATTAATTATAAAACCG
>BMAT01005068.1:42864-58779 GCA_019649035.1 Elysia marginata
TTACGGCAGATTACCTTTTTCGTTTTTAAATGTAAGCTCAAAAAATAGATTTTGGAAATAAATTTGAGTGAAAGACAAGTGTTTTTAATTGAGCTTTCCTTCAAGTTTTGTCAACTGGTGTCTGCCAGCTAGGCTAGTATCCATTTCAAATTTTCATGTAAAAAGGTAAACATTTTGTTGTGACGCGGTAGCAAAACTTTTCAACCTCCATTCTAACGCTGTGCGTAAAATTTAATCGTTAGAAGTAATATTATATTTTTCAAGAAGAAATGGTGAGACTACCTCCTAATTGCCCTTTGACCGTTTTTATTCCGGCGTATAACCTTTAATGACCATCACCATAAACTGAGGATGTTAGAGTGGGAAGCTGATATTTCAAAGTTTAAAGCAAAGGCATGACAGTGATATGTTTGTTTGATCTTAAAGAATAGGACAAATAGTATTTCTATATTTATGAATAATTGGTAGCTTTTTAAAAAGAAAACGACATACAAATGTATTTCAAAAGAAAGATGTGTCCACCCACATGGCCATGTTTTTTTATGAGTTTTGGGTTGATTTGTTTTGTATTCAAAACTATACGAGTTTTTTTCTCAGCTCTTTGTTTTTTTTCATTTGCAGAAAAGAAAAAGAAAAAAATAACTAGGTGCTTTGTGGAGACATTGATTTTTAGAGAACTCTTTCCAACATAACTGCAGCAGCTACTCAACTTAAAAATAATAAAAGACAAAATAAAACATGTAATCAATCACTGAAAAAGAAAAAAAAATCGCAAAGAAAGTTAACATGGTGATTCAAAAATGAATAAATCTAATCAAAGCGGAAGAAACACGTCCAAGCGTATAAAAACTGCCATCAGTTGTTAAAGCCTCTATAAATTGAGAGATAAAAAGGGACAGAATCAAACAATACGCTCTTGATCTAAAAAACTAGAGCGCTCTTGCACAAAGCTCTCGTCTTAACATCTTAACTGGTCTTTACAGTTCTGTCACGTCTTTGATTGAATTTTAGCATGCTCCTGAAAGCATAAATAAAACAACATGATTGAGAGGATATTTCCTAACGCAGTTATTTTCCGCGTCACTCATGAGGAAAAAACTGCTGTGGGTTTTTTTTCAAACAGTGAAAGGTCCTTGACCTGCAAAGTGCACACGATTGTTTTACCTTTTCTTTTTCTTTAGCTCTTTTTATTATGCTTTTTTTGTCTTTGCACTTGGAAAAAGATGGGCAAAATATTATATAGAAGTTTTCATTGTGCGAGGTTATCGCCCTGTAATTTGTTCAGTGTTACAGGCTGCAGCTCATGTCTAGGATGTTGTTTTTATTTCAATAATTTATAAAAATAATAAAAGAAATATATACATGGAATGTTGTAGACAAGTATTCACCCTAAACAAACTCAAATATTTCGAAGCTGCAAAAAGATGTAGATGTAGATTTATTTACCCGTGCGTTCGCTTCTTCCTTTGTATGCCACTTCCGAATGGTGCTAAATCGTTTGCCGGAAACCATGAATAAAAGAAATCCGGATATTAGAATATCTTTGGGTCTTTCCTTGGAGCAATATATCGAATGCAGGAATACCCACGGCTAGAATAAAAACAATTCGGAAAGGGAAATAATTTTCTTAAGACCTTGAACTGTTGCCAGGATGCTGCAAAATCAATCTGTAATAAAAGAAAAACACGAAAAGCGTAGCTCATTGATATTGAAGATGGAGGGCAAATAAAATACAAACAAAACATAGAGCCAGACAATGGAAAAGATACAAATCTGGCATTATAAGAAATGTGAGGATGGAATTTGGAAAGGTTTTAGATATCGTTGTTAGAAAGGAGAATAAAGATACGAGAAATAGGGCAATGAGGCAGGCTTTTTTAGCATTATTCAAGCTGTGCCATTTGGGATGCGAGTGATACGCTACACACAATATGGCAGAATAGATAGTGGAGTCAGCCACTGAGCAATCAAAGATTAAAAGATTTTATGATAGAAAGATTTTAGAGGTATGAAATTAGCAGTGGAGAGAAGTTGGCTTTAATAAGAAATGTCCAAAATGTCTGCCTTTGGTATGATTCGAACCTTCGACTTACTGATGTGTCGTACCCACCGCCTCGTCTATTAGAGAAACATAGCTTATACCATGTCCCACTACGCTCCTTGAACATATGCGGTAATTTCAAGAGATAGCGCTAACAAACCATATGCACATTTTACTACGTGTCTTATCTGTACGCTATCCTAAATATCAAGAACAACAAAGAAAAGAGAGTAGAATTCTAAAATGAAATTAGAACTTGATATGAGTATAATATTATGCGCAATTTAATGGTCAACAAAGTGAAAAATGCTCCCTACATATAAACTTTTTGTAAGTTACAATGACCCGCCTCTCTCTCTCTCTCTCTCTCTCTCTCTCTCTATATATATATATATATATATCTTGAGCTTAGAGTCGTGGATTTACACTTATATAAATAAATTGTAAAATTTAAAAAAAAATGAACCAGTAGATAAATAATAACTTTCAGAAAATGGTTGGGGCATTTTATACAAAGCAAAACATGAAAATGCTAATTTCTTATCTCAACCTTGAGAGTCCAGACAGTTTATTGATCATGAAACCACCCTGTTAATCTTACCGGGAGGTAATGTAATGATTTTTTTCCTCTCTGTGAGTTCATTTAAAATGCACTGACATTAATTGTTGGAGACAGGAGGCGCTACACAAAAGCTTATATCAGAAAATAGACATAATGCGAGGGGTAAACGAGTATGGGCTGGACCTTTTTAAAGTTTGCCCCAGACATTTCAATGGCTGCTGTGTCATGAAAAATCGTACAAAGGAAAGAGTGGGTGAGGGTGGGGGTTGATTAATTATTTTTTTAGTTTCAACTAGTTTAAGAATGACCCTTAAAATTCAATGTATTTAAATTAGGGGATAGAGCACCTCGTGAGCTTAAAGAGAGAATGTATATTCACTTGTGAAAGGATCGTGAAAAAAAGCGTCATTCTTTATGGGTGAAACTTAGCAGGAAAAGAACATAGAGAAAGGCGTACGAGAAAGTAAAGTTAATGAGAAAAAAAAGAAAAGTAAGCGAACTGAAGCATTGTTTTATTTCTAAACATTGTAGAGAGAAATGGCATTTTAGTATTACATCGCACATTTTAAAATCGCATTGAGAACAATTTGCAACCAGGGGGGGGGGGGGGAATCAAGAAATTGAAAGAACTATCCTATAAAACATTACACGAAAATGACTAAATGTTGTAATAAATTTTAGTAGGTTACATTTAACACGATGTCTTGTTTAAAGTGCAGGGAAGCAAAAAAAGACGCATAAAGTAGTATTAAAACATAGTGTTCGAGTTGTCGAAACATTTTAGGAAACGACATAAGAATAATAATAAGTTTATAAGTAAAGAAAATTATACGTTTACTACACGACGACTTATGCCTTCAGGTCTAAACTCCTAAACAAAAAAAAATTCTTTAGAAGACGCGCACCCAAAAGACCTAGAACATTATTTTGAACAAGTTACATAAGGTAATAAATTACATTCCTCTGGCAGATTTAAGACTTGCAAAAAGCCGGTGGATATCGGGTAGTAGAATCAAGGAAAGGCGTGCCAAAGCTTCCTCACGGGAGAGGGGTGGTGGGGGGGGCGTTGTGAAAAAGAGGCAGGTGATTTTTTTTCAGTCGCCTATTACAAAGTGATGGGTAACGAGAGAAAAGGAAGTATTGTTGAAGAAATTGTAAAAGCCATAAAAGAAGAAAAAAAATCGGTCAAGGAAATCGCTTTTAAATCCTTGAAATGTATCATTTTTGCAAAGTTTTACTCAAAGATTTTCATCTAGATTCAAGCGCCACCCCGACTTTCTATGTATAAGTTTCTATTTAGTTGCTTGATACTTTAATACTCTTAGTAAACTCATGGGTTTAAATATTAAATGACAAGTTCTTTCGCTCAATGCATAAAATTTGGATGCCATAATGGGTAAGGCCACTTAATAATAATTATTAGTGTAATGACGATAAATAATAATAACTATTATTATTATAATAATAATAACAATAATAATAACAATTATTAATATTATTATTAATTTAACAATAAAAAAATAGAAAATAATATGGCCTAAAACATTTGTAATCATGACGAAAAATAAAAAATCAACAAAAATAATGCTAGCCTAATATTATTGATAACAATAGCCTACAATGAAATATAATGTTATAATTATAATTAAAAAAACTAGTAGTAGTAGCAGCAGCAGCAGCAGCAGTAGTAGTAGTAGTAGTAGTAGTAGTAGTAGTAGTAGTAGTAGTAGTAGTAGTAGTAGTAGTAATAATAATAATAATAGTAGTAGTAGTAATAGTGGTGGTGGTGGTGGTGGTAGTAAAAATAATAACAATTAAATTTACAACGATCGATTGTTTTGTTTGTCATGCTGTGTTTTCAGGCGCTATTTAAAACAATGCATGGAATAACATGACATGAACAAAATAAAAAAAAGACATGACAAACAAAGTGCTGGTCTCTTGAGAATCTTTAACAAAATAAAGTTTTGTTGAGTTTATTAAATAAATCAGAAAGGGCATCCAGGGAGGGCTGCCATCCTCATGCTTCGTTCACGTGACAAGGAAGAAACATGAGTGATTAAAAATAAAATATAGAAGAAAAAAACCCAAAGGTTATGTTTTCACGTGCTAGCTGGCAAACTCGGCCATGACCCGCATTTCATTTTGGGCTTTTCCTGTCCCAAAGAGAATTGGATTTTGGCATCAGATGCCACACCCCCTGGCCCAAGCCTTTTGTTGCGCAGAAGATTGATTTGAAACGCGAGAGATCATCGTCCGCGTTATTGTCACACGTTATAAAAGTTCGCCCTGCTTTAAAAAAAAGGAGCAGGAAACAAAAACAAAACAAAAAAACAAGAAAAAGAAATTTCTGAGGGTTGCACAAGAGCGCTTCGTAACGCCAAGGATAACAAGAAAAATTAAGACTTTTTTGTGTGTATTCTTGTGTGATTGTACTCCTTCATTTTTGTTCATCCCTACCCAACCTCGTTGTTTTGTTTGGTTTATGTGGGCATGTATTCTGTGGGGTTACTACAAACGTTTGAAGGGTGGAGTTGATGTGGAGGTAGTGGTTTAGTGTAGATCCAAACAGGGATTCTAACAAAATGAAAAGGATTCACTTAAATCCTCAGGAATTTCACAAAGCAAAGAGATAATTGAAAAAAAAGTAAAATAAATACCGTTGACAAGGCTTTGAATTCAGTGGCCATAAAATTGTTAGCAACAGTAATTCCAAGCAAGGTTTAAGTCACATTACTCAATAATATACTACCGCTTATTATATTGCTTTGAGCAGTTTTCCACATATTCTTTTTTACCTTCTGTTTAACCTTGATAATTATTTTTTGAACCATTTGGATGTAATGATTTTTCATCGCAGTTCGTAAGTGTCACAGTTTGTTTTATCCCCTGAATCCAATCACCTTGAAGGCAGCAGTGACTTAACCAGGTATTAGGGCTGGTAATTTTCCCTGTCTGCACCAGGTTGTTGTACTCAAGCAAGGCATTAATGCTCTCAGGCCGTTGCCACCAGGATCATTTTTTTTTATTTTTGCCACATTACGAAGTGGAGTAGTAGGTCATTGTTCTAAACATATTGGTCAATAAACATACAAAGCAGCCAACAGACTTTCAGGCAGTTGGTGTAAAGCCTCAGCGCTGAACCCGGAAGCTTCAAAGTGAAGAACATTCGTTTTGTTTTTATAACCGACTTGGAAACGGAAACGTGTAGATCTGTTCACGAAAACAAAGAATCTAGTGTGTGTGTGTGTGTACAAACTTATACATGTCTATTAATTAGACTCGATAAAATATTCTTCATGTGTAACATCCAATTTGTATTTTCCTCTTGTTTATATTTCAAGAAATTTAAAAAAGCTTATATGAGGCTTAAAAAGCTTCAGCAATATGTTCTTCCATTTAAGCTGTCTAACTATAACTATTTTTTAGAAAATTCTCTATAATGGACACTCACGTTAAATGGCCTTGGAGGTGAACAATAAAGTATAAAGGTTCTGTCTCTTTAAAAAATGCAAAGACTTTAGATAAAAGCTCTTCAAACAGTTCAATGAACTTTGCTCAAAATAAAACCCAATAACTTTAACTTAACATAAAGTTAACTTTTGGTCCCTGCTCTTTTTTCATAATGCAATTGCTTAATATAAGCTTTTTTGATTGAACCCAAAGGGGTCTATCTTAACAAAATGACACTGTATTTTGAAAATTCGAATGCCAACGAGGTAATTGTTTCATGTTATTGACATTTAAAGTTAATCTTTAAGTTCAAACTTAAGTATGACCACATAAAGTGGAGGCATGGGCATGGGCAACAGATTGTGGTGTGCAAAAGACAATACATGGTGAATTAAATTTAATTTTTTCTACGTCTCTCAGAGAAATCATTTATAGCTCTTTCTTTTTTCTTTATATTCTCGCCGCATATTTTCTTATGCATTTTAGGTTGATTGTCTCTGAACGTTTGATTAGATCTGCCCAAAGCACTGTCTTTGTCCCTTTGAATATGGGTCAATAGCATGCACGCTGATTTATCGGGGCTGAATGCACAACCAAAAAATTAGTTCACCAGAAATTTCCAAGCTTGTGCACTCCGGATGCACGAAAAGATAAAAAAAAGAAGACAACTGCATTAATATTGATTACGCATGTCAAGCTCCCCTTGAAGGCTGCTTTATGACAAAAAGAGGATTGCGTTAAGGTTTGGAATAAAGCCATGCTTATAAACAGAAAAGCTCACCCGAACAAAAAAGGCTCTTATTGTGAAACAAAAAGCAACATTGAGCTTAAAGGTATGTGAAAAACTCGTATTGCTCACAATAAAGATAAGTAATATTGATAATTCTCTTTTCCTCTGTAACCGACAGAGAGTTAAACGTTCTGAAATGATAAGTTTAGCCTTTTGAAACAAAAAACTATGTTACCAAAGAATTTAGATCAGTTTTTCTAAACATTTGCACTGACACCGATACGAAATAACAGTCTTTCGAAAGTTGACGCTAAATTTTTTGATAATGTTCAATTGGTAAACGAGATGCAAACCATTTTTTGGAATGGGCAAAAGGTGTGTGTGTGTGTGAGGGGGGTTTCAAAGAGACAATGAGACAGTGGGGAACGTTTTATTCCTTCAGATATTGGGGTTATGAATTTTGAAACTATAATTATAGAACACATTGGAGACCATAATATGGATGAAGAAATATTGGCGAGGATGTCGATAAAATTTGTTTGAAGTGCTCTATGAATAAAGGATGTTTTCAGATTGAGTTTTGAAAAAACAGCTTTTACTGTGATTGTGTATGATCAGTGTAAATTTATGATTTAGTACAGTAGAGTGAAAATCTTAAACATTGAAAGAAACGTAAACATCACCAGTGTGTTTAAGCTGGATTTAAAGAAATGCAGTAAATGACAAGATGAACTTGTCCAAGCAAACATTCATTTTGAGTTGCCTAGCTGTTGACATGCGCAAGCAAAAGCTGCGTCTACAAAGATTAGAGAAAAATGTATGAAGCATAACGTAGCAGGCTGAATGGCTTCACAAAGGTGTGGACTGCAATCTGTTGCATTGAATAGCCGACCACCTCTCACTGGTCAGAGACGGACCTTCTCGCACCGGTCAAAGAGAAGCCATCATCCAGTACGCGAGCTGACACATAGGAGAAATTCCCACGGTCTAAGCTTCTTCTTCTTTATAAATGACCAAAACCATTTTTCACAGAATGAGCGATCATAGTCCGTGTCTTTTGTTAGCCTCTCTTTCATGGGATGATGGGAGGCCAGAGTTCATGCGATTGAAAACGCAAGGAGAAAAGAGCCAGTGCAAAGAGATGGAAGAATAGGATGGGAATAACATCAAGACCAAAATAATAATGTTGGAGACGATAAAACGGAGGGTTTGGTTTGAAGTCTGGGTGATTATAGTAAGAAAGGATGAGAGCAGGTGGCATGTATGGAAAGAGTTCCTACAAGTGTGGGAAAGGCAAATCTTAATGTTTTTAGGGCGCAAAAAACGCATCTAAAATTGTTATTATCAGAGACACTATAAACATTGGGAATATTTCCAAGACATGATTGTGTAGAGATAGAGACGACTAAATATGCATAATACGAGAAGAGATTAAGAATAGAATTTAGTGCATGTGTTGATATTGTTAAGGAAAACCCTAAAAGAAGCATCACACACGGAGAGAGAGAGAGAGAGAGAGAGAGAGAGAGAGAGAGAGAGGGAAAGAGAAAGAGAGAGAGAAAGAAAGAGTTGAAAGCAAAAATAAACACACCTGCATGCTGAAAGTGAAAATTTTTCAGTTTGGGTTTGGACATGCCACAAAATGAAATGTTAAAATCTTCAATAAACTGTGTAAGTAATCAATAATGAAATAGTGGACCATTAGATTCTGCATATGAAATGGATAAGAGACAAAAGCAAAAAGCAAATGTGTGTATGACAAAATGAGTGTGTATTTATTTAGTGATAACTTTGAAAATCCAATAGCAAAACCTGTCCTGATATCTTATTTTATAGGCTGCATGTATAAATTCTTATTAGGCCACATGAAAATGCCAACCAACAAAATATTGTTGATAAAATGAGGCCAAATCCTGATTCTTTGTAAAGTTACATCTGCCCGTACCAAACATAGTTTATTGCCTCTTGTTGGATCCATTGAAAAGCTTGGCATCTTCTTTGTCCACCACCCACGGACGCCCAGCATCACCTACTTATTACTTGTGTTTTGGAACATCCGCTTAACCCATCCTATCTCCTACATTTTTAGCTCAACATCACCAAACCACACGGTTTTATGAGCGCTCACCACTAGCAAGTCCAGATGTCGTGAAACCAGAGGTCAAACTCGTGTTGGCGCGCACCTGGAACTGACGTTAAAGACAGACGCTCAGTGATTGGACGCTCATCGTGAGCCCTCGCTCTATATAGAGGTCGCGCTGTCCACCTCTTAACAATCACATATAGCATAATTGAGATTGTCATAACGGTGATTTGAATATTTCTGTGGCAAAAATGACTGAAAAATCTGTGCTCGCATCGTAATGTATTACAAATACATCAAGGTATAATATATACACATTAACATCAATCAGTAAAAAATGTCGTCCTTAGCTTATTGGATTAACACTTTTGTTTTGTAAGAAAGGATTAGATAGTCTGGAGATTTTCAGATTTGCCGCTCTTTGATTTTTATAACTCTGATGGTCGTGTTGTGACATTTCAGAGAATATTAATATACGATTTTTACTTCCCTTACTACTCATTCCTTCTCCCCTTGACCTCTTCTTATCTTTTTTCGATTCTTTCTCCTTTCGTACTTTTGCTTGGTAATCAGTTAAACTTATATCTCTTTCTATGTATGTCTTCTTTTCTCATATATCTGGCCTTAAAGACACTCTCATATCGTTCCCACTCTTTCCCTTCTCTTTCTCTGATACCAAATTTTCTAAAGTTATGCTTTAGTAATCCATTAAGCATTTATTAATAAAAGTACCACAAACCTTTAAAAACGTACTAATAAAGAAAACAGTTTCTTGAACAATTATCATAATTCTGCAAACAAAACATGTATGGATAAAAGCATAGCTAAACAGGGATACTGCCAATTGCATGCGACCTTAACCATTAATATGTTTTCTCTACTTCTCTTTCTAAACATATCTATTCCGTGATGTAAAATATTGGTAAAAATGAAAAACAGAAAGATAAAAATAGAGTTTCTGAATTTCCGAAAACACACTGGACAAAATCTACCCAGTTTGATAAATTTAAGTTTTGAAACCAAAACTGTGTGAGAAGTGGAAAGATGTTAACATCTTGAAAAATAGGAGTTTCCTCTTATAAAACATTTTTTTTTGTATGAAACTAGTCTTGTAATGTACAAAATTGTCTTTATGTTATAATCATATTGTCTTTACCTTTTATTTCTTTTGTAATCAAAGCCACAAATTTATAGATTTATTCACAACAAAAAGTATTGCAATTTTGTCAATAAATCACGCTTTGTTTTGAAGAATATGTAGAAAGTATGCATGTAGATAAACATTCAGAAAAACTTGGAGAAAGAAAGAGAGAGAGACAGAGAAAGAAAAGAGAGAGAAAGAAAGTGAGAGGGAGAAAAGCACAGGAATTGGAATTCAGTTTTTAAAAGTAGTGCTTCATATCGAGAGATTGACTGAGATGGAGATGAAAAGAAAACGAGTAAATAAACGCCATTATAGATGAAATAGAAATTGAAAACAGAGGAAGCTAATTAGTGGGGTGGGGATGGAAGAAGGGAGTGGTAAGGAACAAAAATTGTCCCTACCATTTTACGCTATGGATAGCAGCATCATTTCGAAGATGGTGTCATTGATGTTCACTGATAAAAGTACTTCTTCTTTTATCGTTTTTAGCTTTATGGAGTAAAACATATCCGCTGTTTTCCCCAAGAGTGCAATAAAGGGAAAACCGATAACACCAGCGCCCATTCGTAACAGCAGTACAGCTGGTACAAACCGATTTCAATACTACAGAAGTCTTCCACTGGCTCAGAGGTGATTTTTCGTCTTACACTAGGTTTGTTTTTCACAAAATTATCGCTCCGTCTCTTACAAACCTGAGAGGGAATGCCTAAAGTAATTTTGAAGAAGGAGTGCCGAGCGATGTTTGGGTTGTAACCTTATTTAGTAGATAAGAATAATTGGTCATAAAAACGTTTTTAGATTTACATACTTGTACAATATATTTACCACTTTTGAAGGGTTTAGAGAAGCACTCGTTGGTTTATCTGAAGCTAACACCAAAAAATATGAGAGCCGTGAGAGGCTCGATTAACGTTATATTGGAAAAAAAGAGTCACACGATGTCTCCACTACTTACGTTGGTCTCATGGGTCAATAAAGATATTGTTCAGAAAGAATTAAGTAGGCCTAGCGGTGCAGCGGATCTAGCAACATGGGCGCTACAATGTTTGTATCTCTGATCATAATGACTATGTTTGACCTGGAAAAGTCTTATCACACGTTGATTGTATCTTACCTAATTTTTTTTACTAAAAATGGAAAAATTAAATATAATAATAATATATCATGATACATTTATAGCTGTTATAATGGTCTTCTAAGATGAAGAGCATTCGTATAGCCATGGCAGGAAATCTTGTTACAGGGACAATAACCTTATCCAATAAACAGGTTGATCTAAAACAATTTGATGTTGGTCAAATGTCATCGAATCTCGTCATAGAAATAAAAATTTCAAAGTACGTTGTAGTTTGTTTTCCAAATACAATTAAATCTACCCTGGTTTGACGAATGATCACAGGCTATTACAAAGTTTTTAAAGGGTGTAATTTTACATGACATTTTTTTCAACTGCCTTTAAGTTTTTCTTATTTAGGTTTACTGCGATTTCTTGAAATTATTCGGTTAAGAACGATAGGAGGGTTATCTAGAAAATTAAACTCAATTCAGAACAATCCAAGGAAAAGTTAATGGGCATTAAGAAACCTGGGAATAACTAATTACACTAAATTATCTCAGGAAACGAACACCAACAGATAATCGACTTTAGATTTCACTCGGAGGTCGACTGGGATATCATTACTATAATGTGAGGAAATACTCTCAACCACGGCTGTCGCACAAATAAGTGAGCATGAAACCAGAAAATAAATTACAATAACCTACTTTACTTCAGATTTTCATAACAAGAGAAAGCCTTTTATCTCCAGTTGGAAATGATTATAATAATTATTAGAACCGAAAAACGTAAGTCAACACAAAAATGGACACAAAATTAAAGAATCAAAATTGAAAGGAAAAGGGGTTGCTTGTTCTTGATCGTTCAGTTCAGTCGTTTTTCAAAACATTTGTGAGTTCTTTTTGTCTTGTTGATTGGCCCAATTTGTATTTGTTGAGCTTGCTGATTTAATTAGCAGGAACTGAGGAGTTTGAGAGTCATAAAAATACAAATTTAAAACTTAGGGAACAATAAGAGAAATCTAAACTGGGATCACAACTCCAAAAAAATATCGGAGGACGTGGAAAGACAGCAAGAACATTCTTGTAAGAGAGAGATAGAGATAGAGACAGACAGGCAGACAGAGAGACACAGACAGACAGAGAGACAGGCCTAGAGAGAGAGTGTGTGTGTCTGTTTTAGAAATTGAGAAACAGGGCCTTAAAAGAATGATAGGTAAACATGCACATGAATAGAAAGAATTCAACATGCATGAAAACCCAGAATACACTATGTAGCCTTGATACCTGAATTTTCTTTCTTTCTTTTTCTACTCCTTCTTCTTCTTCTTCTTCTTCTTCTTCTTCTTCTTCTTCTTCTGCTTCTTCTTCTTCTTCTTCTTCTTCTTCGTTTCTCCTTCTTCTTCTCGTCTCTCTCCAAAATTCGAAAACCGTCTATGTTTGAGGTCTGTTGAATCACAGTCTCTTATTTAAAACTTGAGGAAATCCGTTTTGACCCAGCTGAATTTTCCCCCTATCCATACTTAATCTCGCGGGCTTCAATTCACAGGAAATTTTCTTTAACTACGGTACTTAAATTTAGAATAGCTCATGACATCTAAACGGCGAGGGCAATGTCCTGAGAATGTCGGGTTACTGGCGGTGAGTAACGCCAGCCACCTGACCACGATGAGACCTAAAAACTGACAGAGCCCGGTGGTCTTTCAATGCGAGACGCGCTTTGTGATTCAAGTCTGCAAGAAAAGTGAACAAATAGTAAGAGCGTATTATTTTTTAACTTAATTAGGTCCTCTTTTAACTATAAAGACGTAAATGTCTATACGGCCTTTACTGCATCAGCGGTTGTAGTAAAACTCATACCCTGATGGTGATTGTACATAACGGTGGTGGTGTGGTGGTGATATTTATGAGATGAATGTGATAATTATGATGCATTATAGGACCCTAATTGGAAAGAAGAACATAATGATGAATGTGATAGCACCAACGAAGATAGTTATGAGTTAGCTAGTCCTGGGAAGTCATTTTTTATCTGCATTTCTAAATTGTATAGCTGTAGGGCTTTTTAAATTTCTTACAAACGTGAATGCTAAACTAAATTGGGAACCAGAGGAGACCAGATAATATTGTTGATAATGTTTTTTTGTTTGTTATTGATTTAAAAACAGGTAGGGTAAACTTCATCCTAGCAACTAATTCTTCTAAATACATGAATTTCAAAACACCTTTATGGTGCTATGACGGTATCTTCATCCAAAAACAAAACCCTTTATTGGAAAATCAAGTTTAATTCATGTGTTACGCAAGCTGAATTCTTATGATAAAACGGTGTCGAATGTCTTCCAATTTCCATCTCAGAAACTAAGAGTACATAGTGTATTTAGTGAAAGGAATAAAAATCAAAGCTTTAAACCGACTGATAATTTCCTGCCTGGGCGCAAAAGCCGTCTTATGACCTAAAATAGCTTCTGCTGTCGAGCGCAGTTTGCACTGTAATCGGCCACAAGGAAAAAAAACGAAGACTTTAAAATCCCCTTCGGTCAATTTCAAAGAAATGTAGAGCCACAGAAAAAAATCTATTTTGAAACATCATAGAAAAATGTCACTCGTCTAGAAAATTACTTCCTTCGATCCGACAAGTTAATTTTTGTCTTTGATTTGAAACTTTAATAATAGTCTTTGCGCTTCACCAATCCAGTATGTCAATCAACAACAACAAAAAAAACCAACCTAAAATGACATATTTCAGCTTTATAAACAACAAATAGTTTTGTTTTTTTTTGTAATAACTACACATTTATATTTTTGAGAAGATATTTTTTTTTAAATTCACGATTTTCGAAAACCGTTTCGAAAAAATGTTTTAAAAATCTTTTCGTATACACAAGGAAAAAGGAAGACGGTGTAGTTTTATTTAAGACAACGGGATTTGAAAATTTTTTGGAAGATAAACGTGGACATGGAAGCTGAGTGGAGATAGCCGCAACTGGGTTGTTTCCTTCGAATATGAGGGCTTTTGGTTAATTTGATTATCCCGTGACCAAGGATGTTCTTTATAATTAAGGAACAAGATAAAAGGGCAAATCTAATTATTATTGTCGCTAACGCCTTCAGGATAAACTTTTGCCGGTATCAACCAAGTTTATAAGTACGTTAGGTCTAGAATCAATGTAGATAACATTGTAAATATAGATTATATAATTCTCGTGCATGTTTTCGTTTAATCAGATAATAGATGTACACTTATTTTTCCAGGCAGATCATAGATTAGAGCAGTTGTACCGTTATAGTTAGATCTCTGAACCGACGTTAAATTGATATTTGTTATGTATCAAAAGTGTGAATTGGTTAAATTTGAAAGTAAGATTACTTAACTAAGTCTAAGAGGAACCGTGCTACAATTGGCGATTTGCGGATGAGGCGTGATTGTTGCAAAACGGTGCAAGGCGCCAGTATAACTCTAAAACTTCTAACCCACAATCTCTCATGTTTCTGTTCAGAATGAAATGACGTTTCAGTTTTTTTTATTCTGTGAAGTTTATTGAAAGTAAAATTGAACATTTTAAAATAGTTGCCTCTTTTAATCTTATCTGCCAAAAAAAATACTTATGAAATTAAACCGCAAATTAGTCAGAATTGGTTACAGAAAGAAGACATAATCTCTCTCCATCTCAATCTCTCTCTTTCTCTATCTCTACGCCTGTGGCTTTTTTCTTTCTTTCTTTCTCTCTTGTTTTTTCTGTATCTCTCTCGCTCACTGTCTTTTTCTTTGTTTCTTTAAATATATATTTATTTATCTGACCATTCATTAATTTTTCACCTACTAATTAATCCTTGTAATTATGGTTGTATCCACCTGCTAGCTGTCTAGGCGTTTATTTTTTCATTTTTCTTTACCTCTTTTACCGTTTCATTCATGTTTAATTCTTTTTGATATCATTGCCTTTTTCTTTCTTCTACCTCTCTAATCCCTACATCTCCCCGTCCCATAACTCTCACTTTTCTGTATATATCTGGTCCTTTGTTTTCCTACCTCTGTTTTTTTTACTTTCTCTGCCACTTTGCATTAAAGAACCTCCCAGCTTTCATAACCTTTTGACTTTGCTTTTTTACCTGTTTCACATACACTCTCTCTCTCTCGGTCTGTCTCTCTGTCTCTCTGCCTGTCTCTTTCTTTGTCTGTCTCTTTCTCTCTCTGTCTCTTTTTCTCTAGGTCTCTCTCATTCTCTCTCTCACTTGCACCTCCTGCTTAATGCCTCTCTTCCAATTGAGTTTTCTCTATCAATTCACTCCTTCTTCTCTCCATCGTCCCTCTGCATTCTCCCTGTTATCTCTTAACCATATAAACACACACACCCTTAAACAAGTCATCATCGTGACAAACTATGGAGCCCTGGGGGTACAAACCATAATTATTTCTAACCCCTTGAAATTCTGGCCCTAGTGCCACCGCTTCTCTGCTCAAGCAATGTTTTTTTTATTCAGAGTTTGGGAGTTTGACCTCAGCTGACATCTATTATTATAACAGTCATCACTTTCATTCTCATGTCAGTTTCCCTGATGGGTCATACTCGAGGCTCGATTGAGCTGGAGAAGGATTTGTTAGAATACTGCAAGATAAGATTAAATATAGCTTTTTTGAAGAGAATGATGAGAAAGCCTCAGAAAAGTTCTGTGAGTGCCATACTATATAGGCTATCTCTAGTTTTGTTAACAAATTGAAAAGCATGAATCTGCTATAAAAGAATTCACGAACTATAATTATATATCTGTGTTAATGCTACTACTCCTAAAACTTCCGCATGTAGCATATTTCAACGATTATTGTTACTACTACTACTACTAC
>BMAT01005068.1:59268-72823 GCA_019649035.1 Elysia marginata
GAGAGAGAGAGAGAGAGAGAAGATGAAGTCATCAAAATATATGTTAGAATCGAAGGCATTCCCAATGACAGGTGAACAAACAAGGCATTGGCCACTATGTGCATAAGAAAAAGGGGCTAAAAGAAAAAAAAGAGTTAGAAAACCAGTGCACGTAGTTGCAAAAACATTTGTATTGAGTCAGGTCTTTTTATAGAGATGTAGTAACGCTGACCATTCCTTGCTTCCCTTTTTTATTTCTCAAGGGCTACGCGCCGTTAAAGAAAAAAAGGAGGACTACATTCTGACATCATCATACAGTTGACATCAGCAACACTGAGATGGGAAACAGTAAGGGGCGTTTATAAAGAGGAACAAGAAAAAAAAAGAAGAGGTTGTAAAATCAAAGAGGAAATAGAGACACAGAGGCATGAAGAGGGGATCATGAAGCTGTGTCACTATACCATTCGCCAGGGCAATAAGATTAAATATAGAGATAGAAAGATAGATAAATAGATATTAAAGTTTTGTGGCTAAAATGATAATAATAATTCATACAGTGCTCTTCCATGACTTCAACGTTTCCGGCTTTTGTTTCTTCGAATAATTGCATGAGCTGCAGTGTACAGTGCATTATAAAACATAAATCAAGAGTAATGTTCAAGGACACTTTAGACTGTAATCGGTGCATTTTACAAACTTTAATCAAATAATTCAATGAATCGAGGGCATTTCATGAATTATACATGCATTTATATTTCACAGGCGTTTTGCGATGTATTTTTCATTTTTTTTGTTTACGTCAAGGTCAACTGAAATCACGTGCTTATTTTAAGGGTGCTGTATCAAAACTATAAAGGCAAAGGCTCGAATTCCTATTCCCACGTGATCAAAGTGTGACCGCCGTGGCACAGAGTTTTACCATAAGGAGGGGGAAAGGGAGGGGGGGGGGCTATCTGCACAAAAATAAAACCGACCTTCGATCGAATCTTTTGGCCTGAAAGTAAACTTGAAAAGTGGTGCACGTCACCCAACTGTCCTTTTAATAATAATTACAGATACAGTGGCCCTGTGACCTATGACCTCCAGATGTAGCAGCTGCATTTGACAGCAGATTTACACTCACAAACAAAAAGTCTCTCTACCATTCTCCTATTCTTTCTCTGTCTATCTGTCTGTCTGTCTGTCTCTTTTTTTCTCAATCATCTTCACTGCCAGGATCTTAAAATTTGTAAATTGCCAATCACAATTTTTTTTTTATTTTATAGGGAAATAATGGTTTTTATGTACTCTGACAAGTGAATTGTGACATTTTTAATACTATAATCTTGTACAGTGTATATAAAATAGGGTAAGCGTATTATTAAGAAAACAGTAAAACGATTAAATGAAAAAAATTAGATCTCAAATTTCAAAATCATAAGCATAATATGCATAAAGGCTACATTATCTGGACGACGGTTATAATGTTTGTTACATTGTTAAGCTATAAATCTATTGGTCGAAAATACATGATAAATCATGTTATTTACAAACAATTCAATTAAATCTGCATTGTTACTTCATGTTTTTTTTTTTGGTTTTTTTTTTCCTGCTTGTTTTTTAGTTAAAAAAGCTAGATTGGAACTTTTTATGTCAGGTTTTTTGGATTTTAATGCCAATGTTTTCTATCAAAAGATATGACAGTTTGTTTCCACAGTATTTTTGTTATAATTGACCTCTTCGGTAATGGAATAATTTATGGAAAGGAATAAATTTGAAAGTTTAGTGGGGTATATTTAAGGACATGGGCGGTTCCGATAAGAGTTGATGAAAAAAAAAACGTAGCCAAAAGATCATGATTATTACTGGGGCAAAAGCAATGTTTTGGCGTTTAAAATGACAGCCCTTCAAAACAAAAATAAAAATTAATAGCTATTTCTGCAGTCCACGTGGAAAAGGACAAAGACCTTTGCGTTAATTTCAAATTTAACCGCAATTGACATTAAACGTTCAAGATTCTCTCTCTCTCTCTCTCTCTCTCTCTCTCTCTCTCGTCTCTCTCTCCCCTTTTCTCTCCCTTCCTCCCTCTCTCTCTTTCTTTCTCTCTTCCTCGCTCCCTCTCTCTCTTTTCTGCCCTCTCTGTCTCTCTCTGTCCGTCTGTCTGTCTCTGTTTCTGTCTCTGTCTGCCCCCCTCTCTCTCTCTCTCTCTCTCTCTCTCTCTCTCTCTCTCTTCCTGTTTATGTGTGTTTGTCCCTCTCTCTCCTTTCCCATTTTTCGAGACTTTATTTGTTGACCGAATTCACTTGACAAATGTGGTAAAAAAAAAAACCCAGAAAAAAACACGACAAGCTACAGCTGTCAGTCACGTTCAGATTGTCACGCCCATATCACGTGCAGTGAGCTAAGGGACAAGACAGTGCACGCAGCAACAGAAGCGTCAAGTGTGAGCATTCGATTGACATGTAGTTAAATAACGCGACTAGTAGGTTGCGTCCCCAAAACATAGGAAATGTATTAGTTAAACAATCAATGAATGATCTGACTTTTAGGATCCTCCCTAGTATACCCCCATTCTCTCTAACTCTCCTCTATCATTTTTCTCTGAGGGCGGGAAAATAGAAAGAAGGCACAAAACTCAGAATATAGCAGTTCAAGAAACTATCCAGGAGCATGTACATCTAGAAAGTCAGAATCATAAAAGATAAAAGTACAGTTACAAAAAGTATTGCTGTACTATAAAGAAAACATCACGATGGCACATGTATGATATACTCAACTGAAACTTACAGTTACCACAACTTCTGAGTCTCTGTCAGTTTCTCTTTGTCTCTCTCTCTCTCTCTCTCTCTCTCTCTCTCTCTTTCTCCCTCTATCTCTCTCTTTCTCTCTCTCTTTCCCTCTCTCTCTCATAGTTAGCCTACTTACTTTATTCTTTCATCTATATATCTTCGGTCTTTTCTTTTGTGTATCTCTTGTTCGATCAATTTTCAATTCCACTATTTTAATGGATGAGGTGGTTTTAATTCTACAATTACTTCCTCCTCGTAAGACTATAACTGTTTTCAATTTGTCAAGCGAGATAGTAGCATTACTCAAAAGTTTTTGTTGCTTCTGTTGTAACGCCTCCGTTCTGTAAAAAGAATTATGTAAAATTTAATAAGCGTTGTTGTCTCGAAAAGGGTTTTCATTTTTTTTTCTCGTCTACTTTTTTCATTTTTATGTACATTCTGTTGTATAGAGATAACAAGGACAAGTGATCGAAGTTTTTTGATAAGATTGTTGAAATTTTCAAGGTTTTTAGATCTACATAAGAAAATTTAACCTCAATTGTCTTGAAATCTCTAAAACTTTTAAAAAATTAAATATTCAGCATTTGAGCATCTTAAATAATAGTAAAAGTTTAAGACACAATATTAATGTTAGTGACTATTAAAAGAGCGTTAAAAGCCTTAGAAAATATTATTATTATCAGAAAAACAAACTGAAGCAACAACAAACATGCAGTTATTGCCCTTTGACCATGAACCGGTTGTCATCTTTTTATCTTTTCGCTATCTGTGTCTGTTTCTCTCTCAAATTTTCTCTGTTTATCTATTTCTATCTAAACTCCGTATGTACTCATCTGTATGTCTATTACTTGCTCACTCTATCTCTCCCTCTACCCCCCCCCTCTCTCTCTCTCTCTCTCTCTCTCGTTATCTCTTTATCTCGGAAAATGTATCTTTTGACAGGGGATAATTTTTGCCGTTTTTATACTGCTCGTTTTTATCTTGACATATCGTAGGTCGCCCGTCTACCTTCTTTACCTCTAGCCTATCTACGTTAAAATGTGAAAAAATATTATTTTATAGAATATGATTCACTTGTTTTTTTTCTCTATTACACATTTTCAACTTTGTCTATAACCAAGTATAGTACATATGCCACTCTTTTACAATCATTTTTTTGGTTGCTCTCTCTCTCTCTCTCTCTCTCTCTATCTCTCTCTCTCTCTTTCTTTTTATCTTCCTCTATCTTTGAATCATATTTGTTTTCTTTCCATTTTTACATTTTGTTTTCTTGGGTCCTTTTCGTTGCTTTATACAGGAGTCTTTTCCCATGCAGCTCAATAGTCACATCATGCGTTTGTCTTTGTTTCTCCGTCTATGCATCTGTTGATCTGTTTATTAATATGTCTATGTATCTGTTTCTGTATTTTTTTAACAATATTTTTACAAGCAAAATTTAATTTCATTTTTGTTATGTGACCATCCATGTACGTATGTCTTTTTTCTGTAAAGGGACTGTTTTTCGCTGTTGCCACAAAGAGTTCGACGAGGCTATCAGCGAGCATTATAAATGTCTATAATTATGGGACCTTATGGAAACATGCAAAGCCTTTAAAATATCATGGAAAATTGTAGAAAGGTCAAAAACATACTCTAGAAATTTAAAAATTGTTGTCTTTGTCTATCAGAAAAGTAAATTTTCTCAACAAAAAAAAAAACCTGTGCTAAATAAAAGAAGGTAAATTTTGTCGTTGTGTATGCACCATAGAAAACTCTTGCTAATGAGCGCAAAGGGTGCATTTACAAGTATATTTGTCAATTCAAATATCTTTTAATCTATCTATCTACCTGTGTCGTCTTTCAATGTATCTATTTATCTATCTATCTATCTCTTTATCTATCTATGTATCTGTCTATCTATCTATATATTATCTGAATTTTTTAAGATCTGAAAGCAGGGCAAGCTCTTAGGTTCCAAACTATGCATTGTTTTTATGCGACAAAGAGCCTACATTGTTCGTGCTTTGATACGTCATAGAAGCAATCCTCCTATACAAACACATTCAAATGAAAATCAACACCCAGAAAAGCAACAGGCCAATATACAATTCTGGGGCCGTTTTAGCTGAGGTCTTTAAAGCATCACCCATAAAAATGAAAGAAACGGTTGTTTCGATAAGCCTCTTTCTCTTAATCTCTCTCTCTCTCTCTCTCTCTCTCTCTCTCTCTCTCTCTCCAGCCACCCATTTAACTTTTTTATTTTCCCCAACATCTCATTATATCGCGTGGTATCGGTCCACTGGTTATGAAAAGGAGCTCCCTTATTAAAAATTACTTTCAGACCTCGGCTAAATCTATTTTTTTTCTTTTTCATATACAAATAGACATTTTCTTCCTGCAGACATCCATCAGTCTCTCCTAAATCTTTTTGTTGTTAACCCTTGTATGAACTTGCTGTCGTCACTCGATCCTTTTAAGCTAGATGGAGGGGTGCATTGAAATGAGGAAAGAAAAAGGGATAGAAAAATTAAAGAGCCTTTTGAAAAGAAGTAAAGATAAACGGACATACAGCGTGGAAAAATACCCATAGAAAACGGACAGATAGATTTCTGAGGAAAGTGATAGAAACATGGATCGTGTGTCTTAGGGAGAGAGGGAGAGAGAGAGAGAGAGAGAGAGAGAGAGAGAGAGAGAGAGATTGGGGTCAGGTTAGGGTGGCAAACTAGACAAACTCCTTACGGCTTAATGGAAAGAGGAAGGCCATGTGGTCCCTTATCCCTGAATGCCTTGACAGGCCTAGAGTCGACCATCACCTGTATGCTAATTCTATCTGGTGACTTCAAGACCTGGAGAGCAATACAGACACACACATACACAGACACTCAGGAGAGAGATAGTGAGAGACGGAGAGAGAAAGAGAGAGAGAGAGAGCAACGCTGATTCTATCCGCAAAAAAAGTAAAAGAATATAACGTTACCCTTGTAAACTTTTCTTTTTGAACTTCTACACTATTTACATTCTTGCCACCTGTAATAGTTCTACTTTTGCCGGCTTAATGAGGCAACGAACCCAATCTGTAGAGCAAACACAGGCGAGCTTTGTGAACCTAAATAATAAAAGATTTACAGAACTTAGGGAAACGTGTGTGTGTTAGGGTGAAAGCGGGATTTAATGGGGGTGGGGTGGGACTACTGCACGCAAGGCTAGCCGATTGTAAATGCTCCAGTTTCTAGTCCCGTTAAAACTTTTTGTGTAGGAAATGATTCGTATTAATTATTTTACACTGACATTTAACTGCGTCTTTGCTTCAATACGCTTGAACACTCATCTATCAAAATTTGCCGCACGACACTGTACCCGATAATTCCTACATGTACTTATAAATTCAATCATCATTTATCTGTTGATTGTTTCATTTGTTTTAACCTGTTTATCAATTATCTTAAACAATTTTTTGTTTCATGTTCTTTTTTTCCTTGAATCAAACATTCTTCATTCTAAATACAACTTAACTATCTAAGTACAACTATACAAAAAATTGAGAAGACTAAACATGCGATTGTTTCCACCCTAATGTGAAAAGTCAATTTATATTTAGAAACATTTCTGCTATCCAATTAGGAAATGTCAATATTTTTTTACGCTCACGCTCTCTGATGATCTACCTAACTAACTTGCAATAGAACAAACAATTGTCAACAATTTGAGTTTTCTACTGGGACATCAACATTTTGATTTTTAGACCGGGTCACCAACAATTTGATTTTCCTACTGGGACACCAACATTTTGAGTGTTCGAATGGGACATCAACATTCTGATTTTTCTATTGGGACATCAACAATTTTAGTTTTAAACAGGAACATCAACATTTTGAGTTTTCAACTGGGACATCAACATTTTGAGTTTTATACTGGGACTTCAACAATTTGAGTTTTGAACTGAGACATCAACAATTTGAGTTTTCAGCAAGAGCTCACCATTCCCCCTGGCCTCTTCACTAGACAAGTTAAAAAAAAACTAACGTTTTTTCAACAATCGATGCTATAGAACAAAGTTAATATAATTTGGCTCTCATCTCATACAAGGTTAATTTCTACCCGCGTAATTATATGAAGATTTTCCTTTGAAACAAGTCAGCAAACATTGCAGAGATTTCATCTTCATAATAAAAAAAATACTCCAAGATTTGATGACAAGCTTCAAGCCATAACTGACGCTTTTGCGTGAGGAGAAAAAGGCGGTCTACCTAGTTCATGTTAATTTGATACAAAGCTATACGAACCTCAGCAAACAAAACATGCCTATGGCTACGTGATTCAGCCCATAGGCCTACATACGCCCGGATAAGGCTTTGGCCAAGTGAAAAGAAAAGGGGGGGGGGTGATGATAGAGGAGGCCAGTAGATCTATCGGAATTTGTTAAGTTTACTTGCCACGCTAAAAAAAATCCTTCAAAACATTTTGAGAATTGTTCACATAAGTTTTGATTTAAGCAAAAAGAGGGGTTGAATACACCAGCAAATGTACTGATAAAAAAATCATTTATGATTTCTGAAGTGAACCGGCATTTAGAGCTAAGATTTTAGAGGAAAAGGTGATACATTCTTTAATAATCAAACATTACTCATTTATAATTCTGTATTTCCAAAAGCCTTCTTATGATTGCATTAACAAAGATCTATTTGAATTCAATTTTCCATTTGCACAAAAAGCCTGCAATCTTCCCAACAAAAAATTACACTTTTGCTTTTATTTTTTTAAATTTTTTATTGTATTCGCCCTGAGCGCTTCTCATTAAAAAAACAATAAATTAAATTAAATTGTATGTTTTAAATTAATTTCTGTATTCTTCTGTATGTGTGCCACATCTTTCTCTCTCCATCTCTGTTTCTCAACCTCTCTCTTCCTCTATTCCGCTGGATTTACAAAGCTTTTTACATCTACACAGACACCAATCTAGATCTAGCTGCTAGCCCTCTAGTTCACTGTAATCTATCTAGCAAAGCACATCGTTATCAATAGTAATTAAAATAAAACCGCGAGTGTTTGTTTGCGTTCATGAACCGTATCTTCTGTTGACAGTACAGTGCAATAATTGTGAATATAAATTTTGGAATAAATTCTGCTCGCGCGTGTGTGTACCTATGTGTGAAGGGGATGCATATCACTTCATTTTTTTTTTTTTTTTGGTTTCCTTGGAGGATAAACCACCTGCTCAAAACAGGGTAGCCTATTGGCCAGACCAGCTCAGTGAACTACGTTACAACTGGATCGCTGTTTGTTTTAGGTGAAGATAGCAAACCTGTTGGCATGCATGCCTGCATGTGGTGGCCTAGATACAACAATGGAGTCAGTGTTCATAAAGCTAGGTGTTGCTACCACCTCCCAAAATAGACTTAACGTCATCCATGTTGTCCCCGGCAGCAGCTGCCAGATCTGACTGTGTAGGCTTACGTCTGGTTTTATTTTATTTGTAACCTTTTCTTGGTTTTTTTTTATCATGTACTGAAATCAAAGACCTAGTTATGTGTAAAATATAAATTTTCCTCACAGTTGTAAACCAAAGGAATAGAAAATTAAAATTGTTAGTTAACGGTCGAGATTTTGTTTGTTCTATTTTATTGAAGATGACTTGAGTTTAGTTAAACACAAAAACAATCGTGAAAGCTGATGGAGATAATGATGGCACTGAAACAAGATGTAATACAAACGGTCATAAAGGCAGAAGGGAAGTGAGAGAGCATGGGCCAGACTGATCTTAACAGAGGAAGAAATGAAGCTTGAAGGAAAGAAAAGATGTTTGATAGATACATGTAGTTAATAGATAGATAGAAAGATAGATAGACCGATAGAAAAGTAGATAGATAGATTGGTAGATAAATAGATAGATAGAAAGAAATATATAAATAGATAGACAGATAGATATAGAAATGGAGAAAAAAGTTTGATGCCCTTTTTTCAGCACGATCAGAGAGTTTGCTCATATGATTTCGAAACTTTAAAAGTTACAGTAGAGCTATGTGAATAATTATTAAGCTAAAACTTTTTTAAGTACGGTAAGTACAGCCTAAAATAGACATAGTTCATTTCAGTTTTTCTTTGCTCTAAAAGTACAAGATGTCATGCTGGCAAAGTACTCGTAATATTGACTTATTAAGAAAGTTCATTGCCCGCAGACTGGACTTAATAATAACGTCAACACATGGTAATAATCAAAAGATGAAACCTATTTTTAAATGAAAGTGCGTATTTTGCTGGCCATCCTTAAGCCACTCAAAGCATGTTATGTAGAGCTGTTGTTTTTAGCTTTTGCTCATCTTACTCCTAATGTTCACATGTTAACTATTGAGAGTAAAGCTCGCAAAGCGAACACTCCTCTAGTCAGAAGTCAGCAAGTAACTTGAACATGTCCAGTGTTTTTTTTTTTTTGCTTGTAATTATGACGACATGTTGCACTGCTATCCTTTTCAACGCATAATATACAGCATTCTATACGGACACTTCAGCTTTTAAATTCGTGGTCTCCGGGTTCTTAAAGTACAATCACTTAGAACACTTCAGCATGGAAGCAGCCTTCTCATCACTTGTACATTTGATTTTTGTTTTGGTTCGTGATTTTATCACTGAATGAATTTCTCGGATACAGGCACCTTGAGTCAAGTTTGTAAAACTTCTGGAAATCGAAGGTTTTATATTAATACATCGCTTAACTTTATATCTACTTACATATTCGTCTATTTATCTGTCCATATGTCTATCTATCAATCTATCCATATTTCAACATATCTATCTATTATCTGTCTGTCTCCCTACCTGTTTGTAAAATCCAGATTTAGCTTACAAATCGTCATTCTACCTCTGTTTCGTTCCTGCTTGTATATCAATATACCCATCTATCAACCTATCTATCTATCTGTCTACCTTTCTATTTATCTGCCTAGATATCTATCTATCTATTATTAATCTATGTATCTTTCTTTTTGTCTGTATATTTCCCTGCTTACGTATACAGATATCTCACATAAAAATTGCTAAAAGTTACAGAGAGACTAGCTGTATAAAGAGAGACATGTAGAAAAAACATCTAATGAAGACATTTTACATGTTTAATGCACTTTTTATGATTCTCTCAGGTAGTGGAGAAATAGAAAAGGAAACCTCAGAAATCTCTCTGTGGTGCAAGAAACCTATTAGTAAACATTACAAACTTCAAGATAGCCTGCAAGTCACATGTCTTATTTTTTTTTTTTTGCTACAGTTTTTGAAATGATTCTCGAAAAAGGTGAAATTGGATTCAAATTAAAAGAAAGGAGTAAAGTATGTCGTTGTCCGCACTAAGAACTAAGAAAAAAGTTCCTGGAATGAGGAGAAAATAAAGAAAAATACAAGAAGCAAAAAGGTAGAAGCGCGAGACGAGAAAATTGTCGTCAATGTAAAGAAAAATTTGGCTCTGTATGGGTAAGCAGGTGGGTAATACTTTGGGTAAAAGCACGTCGTGTCTGAATATCGTACGGAACACTTAGTTAATGATGAGGGATACACAATAAAGGATAGGCGAATAAGAGCATAAGAAGAGGAAGAGTGCTGACACAATCACGGTATAAAAAAAGAGAGAAAAACGCATGACCACGATTGGCTGAGATGAGAGATACACGCGGAAAGAAGTACAGGTGTGAAACAGATATTGAAAGATTGAGAGAGGTAGAGAGAGATTAGATGAAACCATAGAAAAAAAGAAAAAATTAGAAAGAAGGGGTTCGGAGTTGGTTTTATGGAGACAAAAACAATGTCATGAAATTACAGTTTAGAGTCTCGCATGAGTGAAGACCTGCTTTAACACAGTCCTGTGGCCTTAAAAAAAATGTTTAAAATATTATTTTATTGCCCTTCTTAAACTTTATTCAGGCCATGTAATTATAAGCACACGCCAGGAAAATTTGCATAATTTCTTAAACTACCAAACAGTGTTAGATGAGCCGAGGCTCAGCCCCTCCGCATTAAACTCATCGTGGTCTGATGACACAGGAACAAATGAAGTATTAGTTTATTTACTAAACAAAGGGCACGCAAGGCAAAGACAAAATTAGAAGAAGAATATTGCCACAATGTATGGGTTTTATTTTTGGTAACTAACTACATTCTACCCACGCACAATGGAGCTAACTCGTCGTTCATTATACATGACTGTACTCATGTCGCTCCATCTTTTGCGTTTTGACTTACCTCCGCCTCCAATATTGTGTTGTTAATATGATGGTAGTGTTGGCCTTTCTCAGTCGTCGTCCACCTAGTATTCTTCTTCTTCATCATCATCTTAGTATTCCTTTTAGCAATATCATTATATTATCATTACTATCATTTTAGCCATTCATGATTTATCATGAAAACTGGTATAATTATTATAATGATTTCTGATATTGTTTAATTTTTTATCATCTAACAATTAACTAGGTATGAAGACTGCTTAACTTTTAAGAAAAATCCTTTTACTTCTTTTTGTATTACTTTCAAAATTATTGTTGAACTTAAGAGTATAAAGATAGCAACGAAGAATCTCTATACACAAAGTAATACCTTATTTAAAACTTTTATCACTAATTAAGCTGTGTGAATAAAATGAAAGATTCACACAAAGCATAAAAATACAAAAATATTGTTTTCTTGTCAACAAGCATGTGCCTGTTTGCGTCCCGTGGTGTTTTTATTGATTGTACGCCCGTCATTTTAAAAGCTAAATCATGAACAATGCGAACAAGTTTTAAGATGAAATGCTAATAGCGTGGGTTATCTTCTCATAATATGAGTTAACTGTTAAAGTGTTTATTCAAAACACCGCTCTAAACTTGAGATGCATCTTAGTACAAATCCAGCCTTAAAAAAAAAAAAGCATTTTGAGTTTTGTACATGTACTTTAACCTAACGTGCGATGATCAAGACATTTAAGAGTTTTCGACTGCGTAGTTTTGGGCTACAAAATTTTTATTCGTATCTTTTCATTAAGATTTTATTATAATTTCCGCTCTATGAGTGGAAGTTAAACTCTTAAAGGCGGTCCTCTTGATAGCACAAAGCAATAAAAATGGATACTTCAGATACCCAGTACCAAACTGAGGTTAACGTCTTTTCCTTACTTTATCACGACTATCTAGCATACCATTACAATAATAATGGTAGTGATAACAATTCATTATTTCATTTCTTTCTTGCAACCGTTGATTGTACATTGCCCATGTAAAAAAACACTGGATAATTTCACATTATCCTACCCAGAATAATAAAAAAATAAAATTATTGCCATCGGAAACTACTGCACACAGAGAAACGTGTGATACATTTACTTGTTTTTTAAGTCATTTTAAAAGACATTCGTTTTTGTTGTTGTTGTTGTTGTCAATATCAAGTGAAAGGTAAGATATGAGATAAAAAGCTCAGGATAAAAATATATGGGTTATTGCATTCTCAAGATCAGAAAGCATTTAAGAACAAAGCCTGATTGATTTTAGTGAATCTGTTTACAGTTGTTTTCTTAAAGAAAATAACTTCAGAAACACAAACAAAACTTCATTTTGCCTGTACACAGTTTATTGAGTAAAATGTTAGTTTGACTTTCTTTTAACCGCTTGAAGAAAAATCCAAAGGATATTGACGTCACTTGAGTTTTATTTTGCTTTTAAAGAGCATTTTTGTGTGGCATTATTTCGTTGAGAGCTCTGGTGAAAATACAGGTATTGTTAATTCGGTCAATGGCCGGTTAAGATGCTTTCGAATGATTCAAACAGCGCGTATTAAGCCATGACTGAATAAGAACCAACGCGCCTTTTGTTTATCTCTTTTTTCCCTCGCTTTTTATCTCATTGATTTTCATGATCATTCTCAGCTCAAATGGAAACAGGTCTTTGTGGAGTTGAAAAAAGTCTTTAAATCGACACAAATACGACAGCAAATCGTTCACACTACATAATTTTTTATTCATAGCTTAAAATAATGTTTCCCTTAGAGTAAGGTTAAATTCTTATTGATCAGCTTTTAGCCTGACCTTGAAGATTTGTAAAAAGGACTTATATAGTGAAAAAATGCTAACATGTGTAATAAAACAACAAGTTTTTAGTTAAAAAGTGAAATAAATAGATTTAGGCTTCTAAAAAGATACATTCGTGCACGTTTTTTTGTACGAGGGCAGGTTTTTACAAATGAATGAGTTAAAAAATAGAATATAAATCAAATATAAAACAGTTTTGGGAAACTATTCATTCATACAACGTCACTCAACTACTATGATCTCTACATTGGCTGCCGGTAAAGCAGAGAATCGACTACAAAATTGCAGTCATGTGTTTCAATTCAAATGTATTCACAAGCAAGCCCCATCATACCTGTCAGATCTCCTAGAGATCCACCAACCACGAAAGTGTCTTAGATCCTCAAAAGACACCAACATGCCTAAAGTTCCCAGAGTAAACCTTAAAACATACGGTGGCCGGTCATTTTTTTACATTGGCCCCGTTACCTGGAACAAAATTCCCATGTCAGTGAGACAGTCCCCAACGCTGGAGATCTTCAAAAAGAGACCGAAACCTTTCCTGTTTCAGAACTTTTAAATCTGTGTCGATTAAGTACCCCTGCTCATTGACAGTTGGTTTTTTTCCCCTATTGACATCATATTTAGGGGTGCGCGCGTGAGATATGGTGTGTATGTGTGTGTGTGTGTGCCCTGTGTGTAATTTACTTGTGCAAGCATGTGAATGTGAACTTAATTTTCCTTTTACGTTACTTTTTATATCAATTCTAAGGATGTTATACCCATAGAGCATTCTTTTTGAATGGGTTCA
>BMAT01005068.1:88429-99154 GCA_019649035.1 Elysia marginata
ACATGTAAGATCATGCTTTCAGTCATTCACCAACTTTTTATTGCAGAGAACCGAGACGAATGGAGGACTTTCATCGCGGAGAAAAGAGGAGCAGCCGAAGCTGTGCGGTCATACAACCCTACAAACGAGCGGCTATAGGGAATAAGATTAGAGGTAAAACAAGAGTAACATCCCTTTTCTAGAAGACAACACCCCAAATAACTATAGTTGTTATTGTAATCTAGACCTAGATTTTAGGGTCTTATGTTGGTAAGTTTCTTACTTTTATAAACGATTTGACATCTAGAACTAAAAAACTATAGAGCTAAATAAAAAGTTTTCTTCAAAATAAATCTGTCGTATAAATTTTAAAAGATTGTATTCATAAGACAGTGGAGAGACGCCAGGAAAGTTGTTGAAATCTCATTCCCTATAGTGAGTGAGTGATGATCCTGAATCTGTGATGGACAGTTGAATAATAAAACAGTTTTTTTATAATACTGACACCAGTCGCTAAGTATTATGATTTGTATAAAAATGGGGAGATTTTTACTTTATTGACATTCGATTTTTTTTTGCATGTCTTCTACTCTTTTGAACCCCTCTTATATTCCTCACCCCCCCTCTCTCTCACCCTCTGTCTCTGTCTGTCTCTCCTCTTCTTTGTATCACAGGCTTCACAACCACAGCCATATTATTGCCCCATCTATTTTTATATTTCAAAAAATCGATTTTTGTCTCCTTTTCTTTTTTTTACATGTAGTCAAATCATTAGTTTCTTACATTAATATAAAATATACCATCATCATCCTTATCAATATCATCATCATCATCATCATCATCATCATCATCATCATCATCATCATCATCATCATCATCATCATCATCATCACAATTATCATCATTATCATAATTATCATCATCATCGTCATCGTCATCATCACCATCATTATCGTCATCATCATTTTCACCATCGTAGCCTTTTTCATCCAACATCTATGTATAGGCCATGAACAACAAAATTCCATTCCCTTCCAAACCTGCTGATGTCTTCTGGAAAGCTCTTTCCAGATATTGTCCAAAGAAAAGAGCTTCCGCGCCATATCTTCGCCATATTGCTCGCTGCCTACAGTTTTATGTGATTCTTCATTTAAATGACGTTTGAGAAATGTTATTTTTTATATTTGGTATCTAAAATACGGGTCAGAAAAGTAAAATGTACAAATAATACAGCAATGAAGGGAATGTTCATCATCTTACAAGGCACTAAAAAATATATGAATTTGAGATGCATGTAAGTTCTGATATTTTGGTATATTTTTCTCACGCTTTTTAGCGATATAAAGTTCTTTCATAATTATAACATTGCTGTTACGTAGTACAACAAAATATTAAGAGCAAAGATACAATTCTTGAGATACTATTCAAGAATATGATACAATGAGGATGACATTTACTGAAAGTTTCAACTTTCGTATAAATAGACACCATCTATTAATAATATAGCTCTAATATAGTAGGAATGGTGGTGTATATGGAAAGGATTCACTGACAACAACGGTTACATGTAAAAAGGTAAATATGAGTCATAGAGATGATGTGTTTTGGTGGCGATAATGCAAGTGGTCTTAATAGTGGTGAGCGTAATAATGCTGGAAGAGATCGTGATGTTAATGTTGATGAAGGAGATGATGATGATGACGATGATGATGCTGATGATGATGATGATGATAATGATGATGATGATGATGATGATGATAACAATAATGATGATGATAACAATGATGATGATGATGATGAAGATGATGATGATGTTCAGGAGAAGAAAATTCAGAAGACACTACCAAAGATAAAAGTACATTTTATGAAATTCGTGATGGCACTTTTCCTTTTCCTTAACACAATTTGTTTTCATCCCAGAGTTTAAAAGAAATAAGAACGATATCATGCACTATATCTATAATACTGCCTAAACATAATTTTATACAACCCCTTATAATTAAAATGTGTCAAAGATTTTGAAGTAATTTATTCGCATGTATTCTCTCACGTGTCAATGACCCTACTATAAAAAAATTGCCATATCTTTTTCCCTCCTTTGTCTCCTATTTTCTGCCTTGCGGTTTAAATGTCTCATGCACGGCGTCTTTTACGACTAAACTTTATGCACCTATGGTTTTCCACGTTCTTTCCGGAACCTGATCTCTTGGTGCCATGTTTTATTGAAGCGTTGAAACTCGATAATCTTGTCGCTCAAGTTCTAACGATTCCCCTTGAAAATATTTAGATCTTTAGAACGTGGCTCCGTTCTTTATTTCATGGGGTACTTTAACTTTTAGAAAAGATCGTAGACTTGATTGTAATGCGCGAGAACGCGCCATAGATGTAGGGTCTCCTTTACGTCCTCAACTTACAAGGTTTTGAACCTTTTGAAAATCCCCGTGGAGAACGGCAGAGGTGATAATGGGATTTTTTTTTAAAAGATCGCGTGGAAGTGGAAGCGCCAGCTTCAAAACTTTTATAACCTAAGCTGTAGATGTTGACTTCATTTTTTCTCTTCTTTCTCTATCTTGATTTTGTAGTTTAAATTTCACTAACAAGTAAACGTAAATCATAAAGCGTGCCGTCTAAATATAGGACGTTTCATTCGCCCTATTTGTTTTTATGTGTATATCTTTCTTTTTTGCGCCTAAGACTTGGCGCTGATAAATAAATTTACAATAATGAAATTCCTTTTTTGGGGGGAAATGCATTTCTTTCTTTTTCTTCCGGTATTCCCTGCATATCATGTCGAGCTATGCGATTGGTTAAAGTTTTGGTGACTAATTCAAAGCGAAAATATTTCTCGAACTTTCTTTCTGAACATTCTGATTGCCCTTCAATTTAATTCAAGTTGAATGAAAAAACATGCATTGTTAATTTAACACCAACAAGGTTTTTTGTTTTTACTGTGGCGAAAAATAATCTTCATGTATCCGTCTTCAGAAATACAGCAGCACGCCCAGTTATGAAAATAATATTTTAACTCCCTTCCTTTGGTTTTAAAATCCTCTCTCTCTCTCTCTCTCTCTCTCTCTCTCTCTTCTACTCCTTCTTCTACGCCTCCCCCGTTTGGACGGGCAATGATGTTAATGACATTCTTTTGCAAACATTAAAATCCCAGAGAATTTTTTTCTAAAGTAAATAGCGTTTCTATATATCGCATAATCCACTACAATGTTCTAAGCGCAATTCCAACAAGTTATTACTAATCAAATTATCATGTGGACTCAAAGCTAAAGCGCACCGCTCTGGTATAGTACTGGCCTATAGTCAGGTATTTCTTTTACGCATTTCTTCTTCTTCTCCTTCTTCTTCGTCTTCTTCTTCTTTTTCTTCCTTAGCTTTTCATTCTTCTTCTTCTTGTTATTCTTATGTTATTATTATTACTATTATTATAGTTTATTATATTCCCGCTAACCCTGACAAATGTTAAGTATAAAAAGACTGCGCCACTCAATTCCTCTTTTTCACCAATTGTTCTCTGTCTCTGTCTGTCTGTCTGTCTGTCTGTCTGTCTCTCTCTCTCTCTCTCTCTCTCTCTCTCTCTTTCTCTCTCTTTCATAATAAAATGCACCCCAACTATATTGAGTACTTTACCCTTAAGCTAGAAGTATCGAAGTCACCATGAATAGGAACGTAGATAGATTAATAAAATGAAGAAAGAAGAATCTTACATTCTTATAAAGGGGCACCAGTAAATTGACGGCAGAGTTTACACAACACTTTAATACAGGAACATGACCAAAATGATAATACATAATATGAAATTTGATTTTATCTTGAATAACCCGTGCGATATGAAAATGACAAAAAGAGAACATGTATAGATGTGGTTGAAACTAAAACTGAATAGAAATAGGGTATGGGTTGGTTGTAGACTAAAGGCTTTTTCATATAATACTAATCAATTTATAACCATATTTAACTATGCTTGCAAAGTTAATGTTTTGCCTTTACGGCTTGAAAAATGTGCAAATAATAAAAACATGGATCCTTGGGAGTTGGAACATGGAGATGTAGATGTCAATTTTAGAAAACAATAGAAATTACTGGAAGCGCTCAAGATGGAGAATCACTACCGGTGCAAGCCTTTATATACATTGTACTACAAAGTTCAATTTAACATCAGGCCTGTCTGTCGTTATGACTTCAATGAATGTCTGTTTAGAACATACCTTAATTTAGAGCTAAACTGCGATTTCTCTGCCTAAGCGCGGAGTAAATTGTTCTATCAGGCGTAAAAACGTCATTAACTGAGGCCTAATGTTTTCTGTAACAGAAAGGACCGGCTGGTCAGTGGCGTTGTTTTTCAGCTTGAGCAGGCTTTAGTGTACCCTGGGAGTTTGTGTCAGGTCACCCGCTGTTGCCGATTATCGGATGTAAGCGATCAGTGCCAGATCACTTGTACGTTGTGTCAGCTTTAATAACGGCAACGCCGGGAGGTGTTAATTGGTGGTCAGTTCTTTGTGTTATAATAATCTTTGCCACGTCTAGGTGAAGCGCATTGGGCCGGGATAATTCTACGTAAAGATCAATTCACCTTATGTTTTGACTTGTTCGCCATTCGGACAGTCTTGCATAATTAAAAAATGAATAGAAACCTTTCAATTATTACTTGCCTTATTCAGACTGGTTTAACAGTCTTATTTAGCAGTCTTTTAAATATTCTTTTCATTTTAACAGATCTCGCTGTGTAACGTGTTAAAACACAATATGGTATCGGCTTAGTATCTGCCCCTCCCCCAGCCTCACCCCCACCGTTGCGTCTAGATCTTGTCCACCGCGGCATGGTAAGTATTCATCCCACATTGACACCTTCACAGATTCTATCCATGCACCAGCCCGAGAGCTGGCCATTAGAACTCAAGGCTTGAAATAGCATCTTTCATTAATTGGTTTAGAAGACTCTAAGTTTATGTTTGCCTTTTTGTTTTGCATCTGTATTACATTTTATACAGTTTTAACAAAGCTTTTAAGTTAGGCCTTTGTTACCTCATTTGTGTTTAAACAAAGGTTGATATCAATAAATACAAAAAGAAATATTCAAATAACTACTTAAGGAACGTTTTTGCACTTTCAATTGCTTGCGTTAAGTCTCACAGTTTGAACATTTTAGTTAACGTTATGTATTTATTTAGAGTATGATCGTTAAAATAGTCAAAATGTCAAATATTATAACAACCAATCACATGCTCATAACAAAATTAATTTGCTAAGCTTCCCAAAGAGTTGACGTCAGTCAATTTTTTTCCTGTTTAAGCTAAGGTTCAGTCAGTGAAAGCTTCTGTTATCTGATGCTCTTTGACCAAAAACTGTGAGTGAACTTCAGCCCAAGCTGTGAGATACTGAATTACTATCTGAGCAGATCGGTGGCCAGTCTTCAGTCTGCGCACGCGCAAATGTCTTTGGTCACGTGACCCATTCAGATGTCAGTGTCATCGCAGAGTGTGCCATAAATGCTACGGTCATCAGGTACGGAGTTGATTACTAGTAGCGTTGTGTCAGTGAGTGCGTGCGGTGTTTGTGTGTGTGTGTGTGTGTGTGACAGACTAGACACAGGTAACAAAAGTTGACAGTCAACTGACGCCAATCGGACGAGGACAATATTGAGAGGTTGAGAAACCACTAAATGACCAAGGTGAAAAATAATTAGAAAATCATAATGATACATAACAGCTGACTTAATAGAAGAACCAATTCTGCTCGCAATCATCGTGTATTTGAAAAGCCGACTCCTTGATCTGTAGAAAACTGGTTATTTTATTTTAAACGAAGTCTCAAACCATTGGATGTAAGGATACCTTTATTGCAGCTAAATTTGTTTTAAAATATAGATCTGGCACAATGATGTAGTGCAACCTTGCAAACTGTTTTACTCACAAAATATCTACCTTGAAGACAATCAAGACAGATTCTTTCTCATGCTTTTTTAAAATAAATTTGAAGCTGTTGCGTTCAACCAACCTTAAGTCTGTGGATGCTCGCATGTGTGACCTATCACACTGCTAAAGGTTTGCTTTTATAAATGTAATTTGACGAGACTTAATCAGCCAACACAAAACCATCACAAAAATAATGTCTATTATACAATCAGAAATTTGCAAGAATACATCATCGACCTTCTTCGTGCCATGAGCAAGAGCTAATTTATTATTTATATAATTCCAGTATTGGAAAGGTTGGTTGCTTTCACAGTACTTAACTTTTTTATAACAAATTCATGGACACAATCTTTGGATCAGTAGCTGGTTTAATCTGTTTAGCTAGGCGATGAATTTGAATTATCGGGGCTGAAGAAGCTAGGATTTACAATTACGTTGCGGATTCATCCATACCTGCTTTTGCTGTGCGGACTTTGCGTTACAGTCTTAATAACATCTATCAAAGTTTTTTAGATAAACTTAGAATTTTTGTTTTCACACGCACAATTTAATGTAGAAAGAAATAATTTCTAGCATGTTTTTAATAAACTTAGTTTGTACAAATATTTACACAAAGATACATCTATGATGTAACACCATGATTGCACTTTGACAGATTAATTTTTTTCGTTTGTGTCGAAATAACAAGAGGCCAGTTGATTAAATAGTTGTGCTAAATCCAATGCTACTTTATATAATTTTGTGTGAGGTTCAGTGCGCTTATTTATTAATTCGATGATCAACGAGAGTTTCAGTGGGAAGTCTTTTCGTGATAGCAAAACAGGGAGGGAGGGAAGAAATACAGTGGAAGACATGCATACAGACACAGACAAATAGACAGATGGAGTGACAGTTGAGTATAGAAACAGAGATTTATGGTTTCCCTTTTTGGGAGACGTGAGGATTTAGATATCAATGATGATTCCAATGATAATTTTCTGTAAGCGAAACTTTTCACCCGAGTGTAAATAAAAACTAATGAAATAAGCATCAAATCTGACTTTGAAAAGTCTATAATTTCTAAAATTCGAGGGCAGTTGAAGAATTTTGCAGAGGTGTAATCAGCCAACCTGCTCTTTGCTAAGGTACTTTTTAAAGAATTAAAAAAGACTCCTTAGGCACTTAAATGATGCAATATAAAAACTATAAAAGTCTAGCTTAAGGTTTCAGTGACAACACGGTGGTGACTAGACCTTCTATCGGGTACCTCCTCCCACGCATAAGCTCACAAGACTTAATTTCAACACTCAAGTTCAAGTACCTCTTGCCATTATCACAAATCTCACATCATCTTAACACTGTATTGTGGAAGTTCAGAGCTAAATCAATCTTTTCGCTGCCTTGTGTCTCGCAAATGCTCATTCCTTTACACAATAGGAAGAGAAGCTATTAGATATTTAAATTAAAGTCTTTTAAACTTGAGTTCATTTGTGCGTTAGCCAGTGCAAACAAAGGATAATCTTAGACTACACCTGATGCGAGAAAATTTAATGATTGTGACAAGTTTGGGGAAAAAAAATGCTATTTTTACACAAGTTTCCGAGTAATCCGTTTTGAGCTGAAATTAATTTAATCGCAAAATATGTTAATGCAGTATTGTATCCAGCTACCAAAAAGTTTGTTCCCGAAAATGTAAAGGCTGATTAGCTTATCTTGAATGACAGAAATGAACTAGGATTAGGATCGGCTATAAGGATTGGCCCGCGTTATGACAACTGCTTTGGAAGCTTTTATTTCCTCTGATGAGATGCGATTGTAAAAGCACTTGAAATAGAATTGGAAAAGGCGACAAGTGAAGAAGGCCAGCCTTGTAGTAGTAGTTATGCTCTCGAGAATTTCGAGTGTTTTCAGAGAGTCCTCTTACTTGTTTTGCCTTCACACAAAAAACTCTACATCTCATGATCACGCAGCTAATGAATAACTTAGACCATTTCATTCCCCGGTACAACGCATCATTGTGGTAATTTTTTAGTCCTTTTTTGAATATAAGCGAAAAAATGCCATTTCAGTAATGTATTTTCGAATTAAATGAGGAAACATAACTGAGGTAGAATTGATTTTTTTTCTTATATCACGAAGTAATAGGTTGTTATTCTGCTTTTTTTTTATAAACTATTATGAATTGTCGTTATAGTTACAGCTGCTCAAAAACTTAATATTATTGTCCGAATCATTTATTAGATTCATATGTTTAGTTCACTAAACTTCCATCATGCGATAAAGATTTGTCCTTCTATTAAAAGGATGTGACCTGAAAGTATAAAATGACAGTATAATATTTTTTTCACAAGTTCCAATGCCTGTGCGAGAACAGGCAAGCCATTAAGTCAAAAGCTATGCTGGAGCTATGATGTATTAGCAATGAGTACAGAAATGTCATGAACAGGTCATATAAAAGTATATATGTCTACATCTCCATATTCTGGTAAAAAGGAAGCTATATGTGGTTATGTGGTCCGATTACGTATGAGTAATTCATTTTGCAAAATGATTAAAAAACACTTAAGAAACTAAGGCAGATCAAGAAGCACAAGGACGCAGTGTGAGTTTTTTAACAGGAAACAGACTGCTGAAAAAGTACATGTACCTCGGGTCAAACAATTAGTCTTAGATTAAGGGTTTTAGTTTAAGTGATGTTAAAGGGTATTTAAAAACGCAAAGACTAGAGACTTAAATAGGGTTAAATTTCGTAATTTTATGTCTGTTGGAAAAAGTACCGACATTCTGACAAGATACTGAATAAGGACTTTTATCTAAGGGACCACCTTTTGTCTGTATGCGTGTTGAAAGAAAGGATAATTGTAGGATAATTCAGATTCTGTGATGATTATGCGAAAGCAATAGTGATAAGGATGAGGAAAAAACTATCATGTCGGTGAAGGTCATGGTGGGTAGGTTACTGCGAGTAGCTTGAGGATGACGAAATTGGTGATGATTGGTGGCTCATCTAGCAACTCTTGTGACCTGTTTATCCTCTTAGTCTCGAGTTTACTCATACAACAATCGTTGACAACAACCGCAACAACAGCAGTTAGAACTAGAGGTGTATTTACTATGCTATTTTTAACTAACTACAAACAAGTAAATCATTTTTTAAGTAAACGAAATGATCTAGAGTCAACAGAAGCTTTTATAATTTATATGTAAATGAACTATATAGTAATAAGGTCAAATTCTCTACGTGACTACAAGGGCCTCTTTCCGTTATCTTATAATGATAATAATTCTGGACAGCTTAGATTAGAGACTGAAGTTGTGAAAATATTTATGAACTTTGAATGAATAGAGTCAGGTAAAGGAAGAGAATGAGACACGCAGAGAATAAAATCTTCGTAGAGGTTGAAGGAAAATCTAAACACGAATCAAAGATTTAGGAAGTGAATTAATGAGTAGATAAAAGAGATAACAAGAAAAGAGAGCTAGAACCCGGGTGAATTTGTATTTGTACACTTGAGGGAGAAAGAAAAACCGAATGAGAAAGAAAGAACAATGAAAGTGGATGAGTGGACATTGTGAATTGAGAAAAACTATAAATGCGTCAGTGTAACTTTTGAAAAAAAAATAAAAGATAATTAAAACGTGAAGAACTTGGCCGTCTTCAAGCTAAGCCTCACAAATCTGTTATAATTAAAGGCAGCGTCAATCAAATCTTGGGTGACAAAACATTCTGACCATACGACGTTACAAATTGTTTCATTTCGGGCACCGATGCTGTCCATCACTGTTTCAATAGAGATGGGCTTGAAGGGTGGAGCTACAACGATATTCCATGAAGTATTAAAACCTCTCCAAAAGCTTGTCTAATTTCACTAGTGGGTAATTGGGATCGCCAGGACCCTCGCTTTGATCGGCAACAGATTGGGCTTATGTCATTATTATTTTAACAGCTTTCCATTTTATGTTGAACAGATGCTGTTACATCAAACCTCATTGACCCTCATAAATGGAGTGGTTTGTTGGTGAATTAATTATGGAAAAGACTCATTTGTTAGCCGTTTAAGCTTTCAGAGTTAGCAAACACTAATATGATATGGGGGTAAATAAATTACAATGAATAGGCCTCTATTAAGCCAAGTCATAGACGACAAAGTTTTTTTTTTTACAATTTTGCCTCATACACGGATCAATAAAACTTTTTCAATATTGTTATGCCGGGTTAGTTATGAATAGAGTTTTTTTCCCCATGTGCCCTTCGAAAACATGATTTCATGTTCAGAAAATCTTAACATTTCCATTATAGTTATATACATTGTAGTAAAAGACAACTGGTTTTTCACTTCTTGTATTCTTGTTCTTTTTAACATTTTATTCTTTATTTGTTTTTTTCGTGTTCTCCTTGTTCTTCTCGTTCTTCTTGCTCTTGTGCTCCTTGATCTCGTCATAATATTTCTTGTTCTTCTTGTTTTTTGTTCTTTTTGTTCTTGTTCTACTTATTGTTGTTGTTGTTTTTGTTGATGTTGTTGTTTTTGTCGTTTTTGTTGTTTTTGTTGTTTATGTTGATTTTTGTTTTTGTTGTTGTTGTTGTTTTTGTTGTTTTTGCTGTTGTTGTTTTTGTTGTTGTTTTTTGCTGTTATTGTTGTTGTTGTTGTTTTTGTTGTTGTTGTGTTTGCTGTTATTGTTTTTGTTGTTGTTGTTCTTCTTCTTCCTCTTCTTCTTTTTCTTCTCTTTTTTCTCCATCTATTCAACTCCTCCTCTGCCTCTTTTCCCATCTTGTCCACCATTTTTGTTCTAAATTTTACTATTATTATTATTATTATTATTATTATTAATATTATTATTATTA
>BMAT01005068.1:99302-120266 GCA_019649035.1 Elysia marginata
GTTTATTATTATTATTTTTACTATTGCTATTAATATAATTGCTATCAATATTATTATTAATATTGTTGTTATTACTCTTATTATTATAGTTATTATTAATGACTACTGTAATTGTTTTTTATGAGCAGTTTTATGATTTACGACTGTTAATATCACCACACTGCTACTTCTACTTCTTCTATAAAATTATTTCTTGCTGATCACTTGGAATTTCTTGTGCTGGCGAGGAAAATCGCTTGAATATATTGTATCGCTAAAATGATATTCAGATTTAATCTTATTTTTGTCACATAAACTTTCTTCTGTCTCTTAAAATAGACCATGTGTGTCGTATCCAAGCTAATTATAGTGTGTCTTGCGGAAAGAAATAGGAAAATTCTGACTTGACGATGCCAAGCCTGGATACTATCTAAGAATTTTTTCTTCAATAACTTTTTCCTTTTTTTAACTCATGTACTTTATGAACATCTATGAGTACAGCATGTTTCGCGGCAACGTCTACCAATGAGTTTTCTAAGCCTTTTCCCTATTAGTGATCATAGAGCCTGTTATAGTATGAAGGAGGGGCAAGTTGGTGTACAAATTAGAGAGGGGGCGTGGCACATCGGTTGTGGGAGGAGTGAAGGACTTCACGGGCGTCTCATCAAGTAGGGAAATACTTCCTGTGATTGTATTTGGACAGGCTTTGATGTTGTACAGAGCCGACTATTCTACTGACAAAATTACCCCGATGGCTATTCTTAAAGATTCACAAAATAATAGGAAAAGGGATTGTATAAAACCAAGTTCGGACGGTAGAGGTAAAAACGACCTGACCAATAAGTTTTCTATTAATTTTTACCTAATTTTTCAAATTAATATCACTTCACGCCAGGGCCATAGACTATAATTTCATGCCCAAAAAAGTGTTTGTCAAGATGGCTGACAGAAGTTATCGTCGAGTGTATTAATTTTTTGTAACAAACTACAGTTTGTCCAGTTGGCTCTAGTTACATGTAAAAGATTTTTTTCCCTTAATCATTAAATGTCGTTCTGGTTCACTTTCGATTTCATTCAAGCAAAACTTTTTTCAATTTCATTCTATTTTGTAAAAAAATTCTTTTAAAATTTTTTCATTGTATTGCTTCGAATTTACATTAGCGTTGATGAAAGAAAAATTATGAATTTTTCTTCTGCAAATTCAAAGTAAACAGTCATCAAACCTTTTAAAAATCGTAGGTTAGAAATAGAATGAAATATAAAATATTCTCTATCGGCAAAAATACATTCAATTTTATTCCTTTTGTGTTTGATTAGCAAACCAGTTGGCTTCACATTTTGGACGGAAAAGATCAAACAGTTATTTGTCAGAGAGAATAATAATTGCTGTCACATCGATATAATTGACTGATCACATGTATTTCCAATTATTACTAGCATTTGCCTCTATAGAAACTAAATTACAGGGCGGAAAATTGAAGTAGTCAAGGACATTGGAAGTCCTGGGTGGGCCTTTGTAACTAAAACATGCCTTGAATTATAGCTACTGACCAATTTCATTCAAGTTATGATGATAGAGTAACAAACCAATTCCTGACCGCCACCCTGACAGAAGGCAAACTGTAGCTCCCTGCTGTGACATTCTGTGAAGGTTGTCCCGTGTCCTTTTGTACCTTCACTGCAGCCATTGTGCTAAAGAGATGGGCGGATTGTCCATTAGAACTGTGCTAGGTTTGTATTTTCACCCTGAAACCATGTACTAATTGCTTTCCTCTTTTGACTGTTAAACTGGTTTACTGTTTATCTACCATGCTTAATCTCTCTCTCTCTCTCTCTCTCTCTCTCTCTCTCTCTCTCTTTCTCTCTGTCTCTCTCTCTCATTCTCTCTCTCTTTTCTATTTCTCTTTCTTTCTCTCCCCTGACTATCTGAATGTGTCTTTCCCAGTTTTTCTGTCATTCTCCATCTCCAGCTGTTTTTTTCTCCATTTTCCCTCTTATTTTTCTTTGTCTCCTGGTGTGCTATTGTTTATGACAAACAAAGTCTAGTTCTCTAGTTTGCGTGGTTATGTTTGTTTCTGCCTATATTGCAATGTCTAGTCCAATATGATGTATACTCTGTTTTTTGCATCTTTTTTGTTATTCATCAACTCTCTGTGATATTCTGTTTCTCTTTAATCCTATTTCGCATTTTTACTTTTTTTTTTAATTCTTTTCTTTTTAGAATTTGAGTGAAACAAAAAACCTTTTGGCATTTATGCCATCATTAATCAGACTAAAATTTCAATTATCTGAAAATGATTGAAAAATGTCTTTATGTTATTGTTGGTAAATCTGACACCAGTGACATTTTCATGTCTACTGAAGTGCGTGGATTACCAGTCGATAGCTACAGTTGCAAACAATGAATCCTTGGTGACAAACTTCAACTGTCTTTAAGAGATTTAAATATTTGTATCAAGTCTGTGGCCTATCTTCACTCTACACACACCAAGCTTTTCTACTAATAAGACATGTAATGGTGTAACTAAAAGTGTTATGTGTTCACGGTATGCAGGTATTCCGTACGTTGATTCTTATGAAATAAAGCCATCAGTTTTAATGCCAATAAACAATTTTCCTCATTGCACTTACAGCAATACTATCAAAACAGAACGTTTGAGACTGAAATATCTGTCCTGATTTTATTCCTCTACGCGATTCAGTGAAGTAATGGTTCCGTGTCCAGTGTCTTTGTTGGTGTGCTACAAGGTAGAACAATAAATAGTAAAAAAAATGAAAGTTCGCTCATATTTATAGATTTGTTTCACACTTTTTTAAATGACTTACCATTCAAATCCTATACGAATACCTTCTGTAAGAGACAGCACAAAAACATTATTACAAATAATATCTGAAGAAGAATATTTTATTTATAATGGGCTCTGTTAAATCCATACATTCTTAAATAGATTTCCTTTCATCTCAAGTAAAAACGTTGATATTTTGATGGATAAAATTAATGTAATGGCATATGCCCTGGGTGGCTATGTACTTCAGATACCGTGTATATGTCATGGTATAAATAAATCCGCGGCAGATTATTCTATTATTTATGCACGGGTCAAGGACACATAGCTTCCCGTTAATCCATGCTTGGGGACTGAGCCCTGTTAAGCTCATCCTTTTAGTCGACCTTTTCGTCCCTGATCCCTACCTTGAGGCATGCTACCGACTGGTAGGACAGACTAGTGATGCTAGGAAGCTTTTGGGTTCCTTTTGGTTTCAACATCAGCAAGAGTTAGAGTGGATTTTATATCAGTTTTCTTTTTGCTGCCAACACTTCAACATTAGCAAAAAAAAGAGTGCACCCTTGAAAAGAAAAAAGTCCAGCGTTAGGTTAAGTGTCCCAGCTCGGTGGACATCCGCAGTTGTTCGTGGGATTGCATGCTTGAGCTGCAGTAAACCTCAGAAGATTGGGTGTCCAGAACCCTGATCTCTAGGGTGACATTTTGCATGCTGACCAGGTCATAGCATCTCTGACTCATTCTTGTATCGACATCTCAGACAAAATCAAGGTCATTTTTGCCTTTTTACCAGCTCCAAATAAAAACAGAATTTGAGTTTAGATCTGATATTTTGAGACGCAAAAGTTATAAAGCTGATCTAATTTAAAACGTTTTAACAAATAAAAAGGATTTGATTTAAAACAGATTAAAAAAAACTTGAAAGAAACCAAGATATAACTAGGATAACAAGGAATGTAGTGGTGTATCCAATATGATGATAACTAACACTGGATCACCACAAGTCGCCGGTCCTTTTCACAATTTACTCTAACGAATGTGTATACCGAAACACATGCGATACCCATCATTTACTGGCGTATGTCGATGACTCCTTCATGCGAGGTTTGATAAAGAAAGAAGCAATCAGTTATAGAGGAAGCATGAAATGTTTTAGCAAATAGTGCGAAGAAAACTAAGGAGACTTTCATTAGTTTCAGGACAGAAAGAACACAACTGTTGCCTGTACCTATAAATGATGAGAAGGTTGAGGGCGTGGAACTGTACAATTATCTTCGAGTAATAAGTTAGATTAAAACTCTCACCCCATCATATTTGACTGTTATAAATAAATTAAACACTCTAAGTAAAGCCAGCTCGTTCTTCATTGACAATACACTCAGTGTCTCTTCTATACAGCAATGCTCGAGAGAATCATCTGTTTTGCGTTGGAAAGGCTGAGGAGGAAACACTGACTAAGTTTTAGGAAAATAAAATAACATTTGCAACGAAAGAGCAAGTTAATCAACACAAATATATTGTATCTCTTTAAAACTCAAAGCATAATCATAATCATATTGTAGGAGATAAAAACCACCTAATGTACAACCATAATTATAGATTGAACTGCACGCTCAAGAAAGCCTTTAAGCACCAAATACCCGACTAGAACGTTATCTAAAATCATCGTCATCAACTTCCATGAAATCCTTTTAAGTGTTATCCATGTTTTTACATTATATACTTAATTCATGTAAGTGTTTATTAAGTGCAACACCTCTTTTTAAACTGATGTTTGTTTGTATGATATTTCTTATATATACATATATGTTTTTTGAGCAAAAACGAAAACAACGTGCCCCTTGAAAGGACATTAAAGATTTAAAGATTTATCCTTTCTTATCTTAAATTTAAGTCACTCCGGATTTGAAGGCTTTAGTATTTGATCTGGACCCTCTGATTCTAAGCAATCACACATTTGTGACCATTTGAATACCAAAGCAGAGATGAGCTTTTAGTTTACTTTTCTTTACTCAAAAAAGTTAAATAACTGAAAGTTACATAATTAAAACATACAGAAGATCACGAAAAAGGCTTCATTTAACCTTTTGAATGAACTTGCCAAAAATTATTATTGGGTGGCATTGTCAAATACTGCAGTTTTGTTAAAAACATTAATGATACAGAATCAAACAATAGTCTAAATGTTCTTAGCTCATGGCATTGGATAAGCCTGCTCAGTTTTTGTAACATTTGTTACAGGAGTTTTTTTTACTTAAAGATCATCTATTTTAAATGATTTTTATTTGGTTTAAACACTTGTGCACTTGAGTCGCTTCAAAAACTGCTGATACAATCATTTTTATTGATGCTGTTGTTTTTTGTCTTAATTTTTTCTGCTCTTCGTTTTATTATCTTTGAAGACATATCTTATGCTTGAAAATATATTCTGGCCTTTTTTCGCAAAATGTAACAACTCGATTTAAGATAAAGTTGCAGATGAGATGAAGGTATACTCTAAGAGTGGTAGCTCTTCAAATATACATTTATCTTCATTACAGATTTTTTTCCATTATTCTATTGATATAATAAAATATTAAAGCATATAAATTCAAACAAAACTTAGAAACGAAGAAACAACGTTTCAGGCTACATGGTGATGCTTATATTTTGGCATAATATTAGTTGAATTAAAACAAGTTTTTACTATGGCATTCATCATAATTTTTACAATGTCTGTATAAATGTTAACTATTTTTAATCAATAATATTATATTTATATTATAATTGGTATTATTATTTTGATATTTATCATTACTGTTTAAGCTTTTTGTACGATAATTATCATAGATAGCTATTATCATTATTCTTGCTGTGTCGACCCTGCAGTAAGTTTTAAAATGACCTTCCGCTGATCAACATGACAGTGACAAACTCAGGAAACTAAATTTTATAGCCTCATTATTGAGTGTCTGCTGTGTTCTAGATCTTTGTGTTTGGTTAGTCGACGATTATATCCATTAATCATAAAGAAATTTATTATTTCGAATATTTTGCGTTTAGCTAAAAATAAGACACATATCGATTATGATCTATTATGCTGTACAGTGTACTTTTTAAACAAAACTCTGTAAACCCAGTGGCTTGTTCATCAATAAATCGTGTGAGTGTACACTGTTGTTTTTTTTAAGGACGCAAAAGTATGTTGTTAACATCTTTATTATAATAACTTGTGTAATCTTTTTGTTAATTTTATCAATGCTATTACCGTTCAAAGACAGATAAGGTTTTATCATAAATAATATATCTTCAATAGGATAAGATGCTCTTTGATTACTTTATTATGATGTGTCCTTTTATACTATTTTTTATTTTTTGCATCTGAAACTTTTTTGTCATTTATTTAAACATGAGGCTGTATCATACAACTATAACACATTGCAGGCCTTCAAAAAATTTTAGCACGCCATCAATTTAGACATGATTGCGTTAGCTTATTGTCTGTGTTCTAGATAGACTTAAAGATAAAAAACATTTTTCTATGATACCATTTTTCGAACTTGTCAAAATAGCTGAACTTGGTAACATTAATTTTCCTTTTACTACGTAGGCCTATATATATATATACACATGGGTAAAAGGTTGGGGCGTGATAGTTTTTCCCCAGCGATAAAGTTGTATAGATTTTCATAGTGTTATTAAAGCTTTTCAATCTGAATTGCTTTAATAACCCATATTACATTCATTAATATCAAAGGTGGTGGGTTAAGCTTACATCAGCAGCTAGTTTTAGCTAGCTGTAAAATAGTTACACTCATTAGTTACGCTGTGACGCGAGACGAGATCGGGTGCAACAAAGCTCCTGCGCGCAAATCACCGAAAATTGGTTTTAAGTTTTCATCTGTTGAGTTTGTAACCAACAGAGTGTAAAAAAATGTTTTTTTCGCCTATTAGCTAACTGAGCGAGGGGGTAGGGGAGGGGAGACATAGGAAAAAAAAGTGTTAAACAGAGACAAAGACTCAGCCACACATAAAGTCACCTAGAATTATAAATGGTGAAAAGAGAAAAATAGATTAAGAGACGCTGAGGGTCGTGGATAAGAAAAAAAAAAAAAAAACGAAATTGGAAGCGCTCAAAGTTTAATGAGTTAAAGATGTGCACGTTGGGACGGGAAAAGGGGAAGCGGTTGGTTTTAGTAAAAAAATTGAACATTACACAAGATAAGGCAACACTTAGGTAACTATAATAACAAACTGCTTGCGACTTTAATGTAACTAACGTAGATTCGCATTTGTTGTCGAAATGTCCATTGGTGTGCTAAGACTTTTATGCCTAGAAATATTATTCATAGATCTGTTATTATATCTTCAGATTTTTTGCCAATGAATTCCAGCCATCATAAAACTGTTTGTAGAATCATTTAACTAAGAACACGGGATTTCTGAAAGACTAAACTGCGGATGTTACATTAATAGATAATATAGAAGGTGTCCCCTGACGAATCAGCTAACGTCCTATATAACCTTTTTTTCAATTGCAAAATTCGTTGCCTTTGCTTGTACATCCCGAAGAAAAAATCCCTTCGTCTTCATGTGCCATAGCTTTTTTGCATTGATTTAAATGCCACCAACTCGTCTGAGTAGTTGCCCTTTCTACAGATTTCAGCATGCGTATTATGCCCTCAATCTTCTAAATATCCAGAGACGTTTGTGAGATTTCGATTTCAGTTTTAAAAATTACTGTCTTTGTGAAGAATTTTCGGTGTGGCATTCAGTATGGAAACAAATTGCTCGATCAATGTTAAAGCTTCGCTTATTTGTGGGCAGATTAGCTTGAGCCTAGCCTTATTAAACTTATCCTATAACCAATAAGACTGAGGAGTTAAGTCGAGGATAATAACATAGGTATTCGCTTACAGGTAAAAGTGTGTGGTTACAAAATTGCTAAAGTTGAAATTAACACTGCATGTAGTCTGCACATTTTAACATTTTCTGCATTAGAAAATGTATCCAAAATACTATCAATATTTTAAAAAAATGTACAAATGCTCTAACACTTGACCTTTATAGCTTACCGTATTTGCAAGTTATTGAATGTCATATGCCAGATGACAAAATTTTAAAAAATGAAAATTATGTTAAAGGTGAAATTATATTTTTCAGAAGGTGAGGCAATCGAGTTAGCTTGACTGGATAAAAACATTAAGCAACTTTGAAAAGGTTAATACGAACATTGGTGGGTTAAGTAAATACCTATGCTTTGATTTCACATATTATTTTATACCCTGGGATGAGATAGCAAAAGAGAAAAAATGGATTTGGAGACACTGACTTGAAAATTAAATTTGAAATAGTCCGCGTTCTACCTTCTCCATCTCTCTCTCTTTCTCTCTCTCTCTTTCTCTCTCTCTCTCTCTCTCTCTCTTTCTCTGTCTGTCTGTCTCTCTGTCTGTCTGTCTCTCTGTCTGTCTCTCTGTCTGTCTGTCTCTTTGGCCCATTCCTTTTTTCTCCGTATCTTGCAACATATACAATAAATATACAAAACTAAATTTGTTTCTACCTTTACCTACTCCACATCCCTGATTCTCTCCCCTCGCCCACAAAATCCTGGTTTCTTAAGAGCCTCAGCTGGTGATCCGCTGACATTCATTTGGACCAGATTGTCTTGACCTTTGTTGTTTAAATAACGGAACAAGAGAAAGCCGCATAATTATTCTTTACCAAGGCTGCTTGAAAAGGCAAGGTCAGAACACATGAACTTCACGAAGGTCTTGTAGATGAGATATTTGAAACAAAGATAAACGTTATGTCCATCGGTGTTCGAGTTACAGGAAAAGGGACATCAAGGTTGGCTTTATAAGATGGTGCGTGTCATGCCAGTACATTAATTAAACGAATTTCAAGTAGTTCTGAGTAACCACGGTTTTAAAAGTTAAAGGGTGCTCGCGTAAAAATTGTTAAAAAAAAAACACTTAATCTTTTCCAAAGATAAACACAAAGCAAATAAAATGGCGATATCAATAATCATCGATTTTAGTAAATAAAGTTTTGAGTTTCGGAAAACTTAAAAGAAAACTTAATTTTTCTTAATGCGTATATCATTCTGGGTGTTTGTATTTTAAAACTTGAGTTTTAATGAAGATTACTTTGTTGTTCATCATCACATTCGTTTAAGTGTAAAAAGGTGTTGCGCTGCCTTTTTAAAGTAAATATGTTTTTCTTGCTATAAACCTGATCAAAAGAACAATGCCAAAGACCTACAGACATCCAAATAGTGTATTTCTGTGCGTAGGGGAAAGGTAGGACTCTTATGAAACAATTTTAGCATTGCATCGACTTCTAAAGCCTTTTTAAGAACAAGAGGTGCAAATGGTGTACAGCTTGGCTTGTATTGTACCTAAACCTATGGAACAGTTTGCAGCTACTAACCATTGTAATGTATACTATAACGAAATACAGTGGAGCCCCTGTATTAAACCCCGCCCTTGGGTGACTTTGAACTTTAGGAATTCCGTTTATATGGGAATCGTAATTTAGCCCCTGAGCAAAGACCACCCCTTGTAAGCCCTGTTTTCATCAACATATTTCTAGCTCTTTATTCAGGGGTTTCATTGTCGTCAACATCCTGACTCTAAAAAGACCCCCCCTCCCCCCAAAAAAAAATTTAAAAAAGGATGTTTTTAAGCAATTAAGCCAGGAACTTGAGATACTACATGTATGGGCATGTGGAGAAATTAAAACGATTTCTAAACAAAACATAGTTTACTAAAGATAAAACTCCGGTCTCCAAACCTTAATTATTATTAGGAAAACTTAGAACAACGTGACGTAGACATCAGATCGGCCTGGATAGAAAAAGTGTAAATACAAATAAGCATGCAAGAGTCGTCGCTAGCCTTATATTGAGTTCTCTCATGGAACCATCTCTAAAGCAAGATGGCAGGGGAATGATGCAACTTTAAATGTTTTTGAGTACCAGGTACTAAAATATCCCTTAATAACGAAACATAATATTCTTCAGCTGATTTCTCAATCGCTGATTGAATATCGATGGTTTCTTCAAACCCAGAGGCTTAGTAAACCTGCACGTAATTTGAAAGTTTGTGAGTGTAAAAAGATACAACTACCATTGTTTTCATCATTATTCTTGCAAGTCAAATTGTGGTGTTGATTATTACAATAAGTTAACTTCATTGCACAAACGGATTGTTTATATGACCAAAAAGCTATTAAAACAGAACTTGTTACGCTTAAGCTTTAATTACTTTTTTGTCTTTTTTAACTTTCCATTTAAAAGTCAGGTTTGGCATACAAATGTCGGCGACTTTGACCGACGAATGTTTATTCATTATCGTATAAAGGCCACCTGATGATGGTTCCGTGACATAAAACAACCCTGTTTCAATTCTTCTTTTTTTTGGTGTCTCTAGTTTTCTGCCGATATTTATATCTAGTTACTTTCTGACAAACAAAGAAAAGAGACAAAATGAGATACCTAGAGGTGCAGAGATGGATTCAATGAATGTCAGATTGATAAAAAAAGCCAGAGAGGAAGACTGAGAAAAAGAAAATTAGCAGAAACACGGGTTCATCATTCTAAATTGTACCCTCAGGTTGCGCTGAAGCTAGAGAATAATATAACCTTCAGCATCCGATGACTATGATCATTTACTAGTAGGCATACTAGTACTAAATTGCACTATTTTTTATTGACAATGCACTTGCTTCTTGATTCGAGTCCATTTGGATACTCGTTGAAGAAAAATCAGCAACGTTCTTTACGTCATACTCTATGCGTCTAGCTTCTCTCTCTCTCTGTCTGTCTCTCTCTCTGTCTCTCGCTGTCTCTCGCTCTGTTTCTCTCTTAGTTTGCCTCCGACTTTTTATTTCTCTCTTTGTCTCTATCTCTTTCTCATCTCGTCTCCGTTTCTCTGTGCATTTATCTTTTTTTATCTATCAAGCACTCTACCTCCATCTCCAATTTACTTACAAAATGAAAAATTCTATCTTTGTGTTGTCATTTTTAGGATTTTTGTTTGTTTGTAACTGCCTATCTCTTCATTTTTTGTTCAGCCTGTCTGTCTGTTTTATCTATCTATCTCACATTTTTCCTCCTCCCTCCTTCTCTCTCTCCCTCTCTCTCTATCTCTCTGTGTCTCTGTGCGCCTGTTTGTCTCTCTGTCTGTCTGTCGATCTGTTTGTCTGTCTGTTTCTCTCTCTCTCTCTCGATAATTGTAGAGGGCGCGTGAGTAATTCCGAGCCTCAAGGCCGACATACAAGGCTTTATTAGAGGCACGCCCAACTCAAGCAGTGCTGCTCACAAATTTCGGACAGCTATCGCACCGTCAAGGACGATCAATTTTTCCTCCTACCGTATAAAAATATCTTCAAAATAGAAAATTTGATGAAATGAATTGCCTCAGGCTGTATTGACTTTTTTTAGTAAAACGTTTTCGATATAATGTTCAAGCTTTCTATCGGCTAAACTGTTACTTTCGACATTGTTTTATCTTTCTGTGAGTTTGCTTTACACACGTACAATCTGAAAAGTAACAAACCTGACGAATAAAATTAGCCCATTAAAATAACACTGACCTTTTTATCTCTCTCTTTTGACCATATATCTATTCTATCTATATTACTGCATGCATGTCCGTCTCTCTGTCTGTCTATCTATCTTTCTATTATTTGTTTCTTTAATACGAGCAGTTTATAATACCCGTTTTGTTCATCGTTTGTAGTCTCTCAAAGCGCAAGCATCTTTCTCGTTCTCATTATTTTTTGATGTGCGAAAGATGACACACATTCGCATGCCCCGTTATCACCGCTTCAATAGCCCATTTTCTTAAAAATAGGCCTGCGCCCATAAATCCTTCTCTCGAACTTGCGGGCGTTAATGGAAGGGTCCATTTTTCAGCATCCTGTTGACCACTAGCATGCCTGTAATCCCTGACCATCGCCAAGGGCATTCTAAGGACCACTAATAACAGTGCTGTCCATCTTAGCAGTCAGCAATGGCCCAGTTATGGCCAAGCTCCCTGGGTCCTTGCGTCTTGTCTGACCTTGAGATTTTAACATTGGTGATTTTTTAGTGCTAATTTCTTGAAACTTCAGTTCATGAAACTCCCTAGAAGTGAGACTTGAGAGTTGAGGTAGCAACAAAAGAAAGATAAGAAATATTTGCACAAAACTAGATAAAAACTCAGCTTCGAATAACAATTTGTAAGAACTAACACAGTGATAATATAATATTGTAGCATTGGTTGATCATGTTAACGACTGTTTTTTCCTGGCATTATTTTAATTTTTCATTTTGAACTTGTACACGACAGATTTTTAAATCAAAGTAAGGTAGGGGAAGATGGAGACATACAGAGAATGAGAGAGCGAAAGAGAGAGAGAGAGAGAGAGAGAGAGAGAGAGAGACGCAAAGAGACATAGATATAGAAGCCGGCGGTGTGTTATATCAGTTTGAAAGTCAGGTTTTCACAATAGTTTTTGCTATCAGTTTTCTTTTTCCACAGACTTTACAGTTATTGCCGCAAACCAATCTGTTCTTGTTAACTTTATTCATGGCCTTGGAGATTTATAACCAAGATTTCCTGGCCTTGAGACTGTCCTCAAGTTTTCTTTTTAAAATGAACTCTAGTTCTTCTCATGTTTCCCAAAGGCTGTTTCAGATCGCTAGGCCTGTCCATCTTAGGTGCCTCGCCCAATGGTTTTCGCCCTGGTTCACCTTAGCGACAGTTAGAGTACTCCCTGGCATGATAATAACAGTGATAGTTTTTTTTTAACATCCTATCATTGTCCTTTTCCTCCCCTAACCTTCCCATTCTCACCCTCTTTCTATCACCACTCCCACCCTCTCTATCTTTGACACTGTCTCTTGACATTCATATTTTTCTAAAATAACGCTACGTATTCTTAATATTTTTATGTAAAGTTCTTGATTAAAAAAAATTCGTTTAATAACCATGTTTTTCTAAGGCTAGTAAAAAATTGATAAGATTTTCCGTGTTACAAATGACTTTTCTTGCTATGATGGGTTCCTGCTCTCACTTAGAACTGCTTAAAATACAAAAGTATGACTGTGAAGAATAGGAGATTCAAATTTAAGAAAAAAAAAACAGCAGAAGATCACTCGATGTTAATAGCTTTAACTGTCTTTTACAACGACATCATAGTCCTTAGTGAATTTATTAGAAACCTTAATATAACGTTAATTTTACTCTTCGCTCTTTGACACGATATACATTGTATTTGGAACTAACTTTGTTACTCATGAGACGTCATTGTCTATTTGAGCGGCTGTAAAAACTTTACAGACACCTCATTCATGATGTCACGCACGTGCGTTAGCCGTTAGCCTAGACTCCACTCACATTATGCAGGTGGAGAATGGGATCGGAAGCCGATTTTCTGGATTCCTTTCAAGCTCGTTATCTCTGCTCTTTGTAAGGCATCCGGAGCTGACTAAATTAGTGCGGAAGTGAGTACGCCTTCCTGTCAACGTATTTCTCCTGGCCAACATTCTGCTCATCCTCCCACACCTCCCCTTCCCATGGTCAATCCCGCCCAAACAAGATCCAGGCCTATGGAATAATTTAAAGACTGGCAGTTTTACTAGCTGTTCTTGAGTCACAGAGTTTGGCCTTGACGCTCTAGGCAGAAGATGCGGTAAAATAATTTCATTAATGACCTTCAACCATCTGTACTCTCTTGGGCAGTGAGTGCAGGGGGTGAATCTTGCAACGTTCAGAATGAAAAGGGTCCTATTCCGGGGGGAGTGACTGAAAGAAACATCTGATGAATGGCCTTCGCTATGAGCTGAAAGGATTTTCTTTCTCTAATTTGAGAGCTCACAATTAACCATACTCACAATGTCAGTCCAGATTCAGCAGCGCTTTTATTGCACGGAAGTCATGAGAGGAATCAGCTTAAAAACAAATTTTAAAGAATAAGTTTGAAAAGTCAGCGCTCAGAATCAATAGCATTTAAGTAAAATTTCAGAAGGCAGTTACTTTTTTATCTTTTGTTGACCTGCAGTATCTGTGGCATTTCTATTCTAATTGATCGTATAACTTTGACAAATTTTCAACGCTGATATTAAAAATCAGGTCCTTGAAAATACAATATACCGATGCATAGTAAATTTCTGGACAACTGTACAGTTCACCTTAAAGGGTTGTCGAATCAGAAATATTTTCTGTGGGATTTTTTTTCGCCTTCTGTTTCTAGCAACTTCTTATCGCTTTTCTTCGTTTAAATCTATTTCTCTTCCAGGACACTGTCTTGCTATCATGCCAGCGAGTGTGAAGAAGAACTGTTATTTCTGTTGAAATAATATAAAAAATGTTGATGCTGGTGATGATGAGGAACAAAAGCACCAGCTGCTAGAGTTTTTGAGAGCTCCAGCTGAGCGGGACAATGGGACAAAGCTGGTCGCACACCCTTGAAACGGGGCAGTCTGCATTGAGTACACTGAATCGTGCAGAAGGAACTTTGAGATTAGCGAGTGTATTAGAGGATAAATACATGTATTAAAAAAAGTTCATTCTCTTACCCACAGCTTGGATCTTTTCACAAAATTTTGAAAATTTTTACCTAATTAAAGATGACTTATCCATGCATGTTTATGAAAGAGTTTTTCACTTCGATAAAAGTTTTCCAAGGCATTTACATTGTAGTTATCGCAGTATTTTGTCGATGTGAACAAAGGGCGTTAAATTAAAGCAGTGTTAATATCTTTTTCACGTCGTTTTATTTCATGCTACTTCTTTGTATTTAATTGATGGGCATACGTTTACATTAGAAAATGTTAGTACATTATTGCAATTTAGCTCAGGTAAAACCTAGGGGTACAACAAAATAACATTCATGAAAAGAACGCATTTGTTTAAAAAACCGAGAAGAGGACAGTCATGGCATAGACTAACAAAGTAGAAAAGAAAGAGATTGTTGTGATTTCCCAGACAGCATGGATTTTCCAGGAGGCTTGGGGGGTTTTCCCCACTCAAGACGTCCACTGAATGTCATTGTCAGTCTTAAATAGCAACTGTCCTTGGGTTTTATGTGACTCTTTTTTCATTCCTTTCACTTGAGGTTGTGCTCTGCCTTCATTTCCGTATCCTGTCATCACCCTTTTAAGACTCTCAGCCCTTTCTCAAGCAATTAATTTCATTACGATCACCCGTTGATCCGGGCAAATGGCTGAGTCTGTGCAGTGTTTCCAGTTTGTTCACAACTGGAAACCTAGGCAGGCACAAAATTATAGTGGGCGAGAGGGTTACGGGTGAGTACAAAGATGCCAGGTTGTAATTGACGTGGTATGCTTGAGGGTAAAACTAGATTATGTTAGGGTTCCAGTTAGGATTCTAATGGTGAAGCATGCGGTGCAATATCCACGATTGATAAATGACCGGGTCTGGTTTTAATTTTTTAAATATTTTTTTTCTATGAATTGATATGTAATGAGTTAATTTTAGCTTAAAATTTTTTTTATGAAAAAATTCATGATAAAAGTTCAATTGGGTACCGGAATTCAAAAGTGAAAAGGTAATAAGCACGTGCGTCACTGATACCTGCTAGAAATGATATATCTTAAATAGAAAGATACAGATAAAAAGAAAGAAATTCAGATAGAGAAAGAAAACAGAAGGGCGATGGCAAGCAGAATAAGACACAACCTTATATTGAGAGAGATCGAGTGAGTAAAAGGGATAGAAAGAGATAGAGAGAGAATGGGTGGGAAAGAGCGGAGGCAGAGAAAGATATGAAAGAGCATCTAGAAGCAGTGTCAAAACGCATGGAGTACTATACAAATGGAAACTCAAGCAGAATTATAATCCCTACAAGAACGGAGAGACGCCAAATTACTGACCCAGGCACTTAAGTACAAAGCGCAACGTAAAAGTCAAAAGCACCAACGGATTATTACCTCAATCAAGGCCAGAATAAAAAGAACAAGTGTTGCAAAAGAATCCAAAACCCTAGGAGTCTAATCTGACTCTTTAAAAGAATTTAAAATTTGGCCCCTATCGAAACATAGAACCAGCTCGGAAAGAAAGATTCATACCAAAGATAGCTACAAAGAAAACAAATCAAAATGCACAGAAAATGGAATCAGACATCACCTCTAGTTATCCCCAAGAAAAGTATCCTTAAAACAAATGGACACGTGTATACACATATGGCTCTTCAAAAAAAACGGCACTAAAAATGAAGACAGCGGCATACACATAGTTATGCCAGATGGAAGAACTACAAAAGTCCCCTGGTGTGCACTGCACGAACTACAAGCAATGGAAGAGACACTAAACCTGATGAACCTAAGGTAACTCAGACCAGCCAGCAACCAATGTAGTAATACTCAGCTATTCAAAGTCTGTTCTACAAAACTTAGAAGACTCCCAAGGCAGCCAAACTGGAGAACCACAGAGATGCTCATCAAAAAGTAGACAAGAAGACAGAAACGCTGATCATCCAAAGGATTGCAGACCATTGCAAAACAGATGGCAATAATCAAGCAGACAGACAAGCCCGAAGGAGATCTAACTTAGAGCAGCTGAGTGATGATCTATCCTACCAAGAGACTAGACGTAATATGATTCTGACCTAAATCTTCGTCACAGCTTGGGAACCACAATCTCTTCCGCAATCCCTTTTTGCAGATTGCGCACCCTTTTCTGTTGCACGATGGGCGAAAAATATTACGCAATATAAATAAAACGCTCTTAGAGCACATTTAATACACAAATTCGCACCAATACGTAGATTTAGGTCAGGACTATTGAATGCCAAATGAAAGAAATGTGGGAAAATGGGCACAAGAGACAAGATGGCTTGCATCCGATGGACAGGCGAGGCCAAACAACCTTGTTCAGACTCCCGACTGGCCACGACAGGCTGAAGGCATACATGTACAAAACGTACAAGCTTGACTGGTTTGACGTCTGTTCAATGAAGCTGCTGAACATGAAGAACATACCCCAAAGACTGCGAAAACTACAGACCACTGAGGGAGGCAATTTGTATTTTGCAGCAGCCCCACAGAATTATAGACCAATATTTAGGGAATCATTGAAGAACTGGAAAAGACCAACAGCTTTATTCACCAGTCGGGGGTCTATATTTGAAGTTGACAGCGAGGACAAGAAGAAGAAAACGGTCAAACTAGTTTGATACTAACTCTATGGAATCTCGTTAAAATCTCACTAACTGTATGGTAGGGATGTAATTTTTTTCTTACTTACCTTATCATAAACAATTTTATCTAGAACAAATTGAGCCCATCAATGCACGGGATAACCACAGTGCAGTATCTGCCTTGAAAATTATATGGAAGATACTGCACTTTAATTGTCCCCGGCAGAATAAAAGAAAATTACATTCAAGTCACGGACACAAACCTCCCCTAATAACTTTTACTCGTATTATTCTAGTATAAAGTTATGAAGTGTGTGAAGCACCTGTTTGTTATACAGGCCTTCGTGCCATATGAGATCTAGATTATTACACAAGACTTTGAAGATACAATATATTTTTTTCGTTTAAAGTAGAGTCAGATCAATTTTACTGCTGTATTTTTGGCCATTGGAAATAACACCCGTCGGAATAGAGTGTAACTAGCATAAAATCCTCAATAATTCAGAGGAAGTCACGTTTAAAAACATTATTCCAAGCATCTTGATAACTCATGCCAACCGCCTTGTGATTAATGCTATACTGGCTGGAAACAAAAACCCGAGTCCAGCGGCGAGGAAAGAAAAAGAAAGCTGGTCATAAAAGAGTTCTTTGCAGGAACTAAAGAAGAATGATATTATTCAAAGTCTCCTTGAAAAGAAAAGCCTAGACGACCAAATGAAGCGTGTGTAATTCTGATGGATGGCCGGTCTTTGTCGCCCAAACTGACCGGTCTGTAAATTCCGGGATGACTGGAAAACCTGGTTGAGGTCATGACCTCAGATCGATACATTGACTTTGAACAAGTTTATGGTGGCTGGTTTGCTTTGTTAGAGAGAGTAATCAGCTTACAAATTATAGCGTCCGTCGATACGTTACTGCTCGATTCTCATTATCGTAATGACGGCTCGAAAGCGGTAACAGCACCTTTTTTCTTTCTTTCTTAAAGCCTATTTCTTTCTACATTATAAAATACATGTTTAATGTTTTTTGTACCCTTGTTGAATATTGTGTGGTTAAAAACAAGTATTTTATAACTCGGGATAATTTTATAGGCACAAAATTATATGATATTTTCATTTTTTTTTATTTTTAAAGGTTGTTAAAGCCTTTTAGAAATCAAGATTGCTTTTGGCTGTTGTAACTAGACTTAATTTATACTTCCTGATAAAAATTTATCATGTTTTATGGGTTTCCTAAAATGGCTCTGCCGTGTTAATGCCGATAAAAGAGTAATAAAAAGACTTTGAAAATACCCGATAAGACAATAATATTATATTGAAGCGAAAATACAGTTCAAGCACCCTGTGCTTCCAGCCTGATGATACATTTTTTAGAATAAGAATTTCTTCTATGGTTGTTTTTATTTATTAAAACAACGCTAATTGAATTAAAGAAAGCGCACATGCCTTGCAATAATAATTTAAAACAATGCCTATAGGGTCTTTCAAAACTCCTTTTCTAAACACAATTCTTGTTTCTCTCTAAAAATAAAATTAAAAAATCAGATTTTTTTTCCTTTTAATTGTGTCAAGGCGTGGTTCAAGACAGTCCGCGTTCATCAAGGATCAAAACGTGCGCAGTGTTGGTATGTCTCGATTATAATTGACCGCATGGCCTTGGAGATCTCGGTAATTATAGCCCAAGGCCGAATCCACTATCATGTATTTTTTTCCTTCCAATTTCGCACCAAGACTCACACGTTATTTATTAATACCAAGCGTTTTTACAATAGATTAGAAAACTTAAAAAGAAAACAGAAATCTGTCGGACGTTAGGCTATAAAACCCGCCGCAGAAATTATAAAAAAACATGTAAAAACTACATTAAAACGATGTAGAGCGAACCAAGCCAAATTTTCCCTAAATGTAGCATACAGATATATAGTTACAGTTTTACTCCTACTCAATATTTTAGAAAATAATTAGTTATACCAGTAGTGACTAAGAGCGTGTTTTAATGTTTTCGGTTCTTCCTTGCGAGCTGTAATTGTTTACCGAAAAAAATCTTTATGTAAGGTTAAATATTTCCATACCTTAAAAAAGCCATGCTTTTAAAGGTTTAAAAATAACAAAAAGTTGGAATCAGCCAAGCAACTTTATCACTATTTAATAGTGTATTTGTCCTTGCAAAAACTCACATGCTCCATTTTCTGAGGAATGGAAAAAGGGGGGAGGGGAGTGTTTTCCAAGTGTATAATTTTTAGACACCTCCGTTAGCAACCTTTAATATTGTAAGCGTTGGAACTAAGCAGTAAAAGCCTAATACAAATACCACCTAAGTTTCAAGATATTTTTTTCAAAAATTTAATGGTGCTCAAATCTAAAACAACTTTATAGTTTTCAAACAAGATAAGCTATATAATTTCACTCACTCGTTGCTTCAACAAAAAAAAAGCAAAGCAAAGAATTTCATTTTATCAACAAATAGTTCAAGCGTTGGTATTTCAGTTTATTCAAATATAATTTAAGGAGTCTGTGAATCAACTATACGTAGTTAAAATGTTATGGTGTAAAATACCCTTTATTTGTTTCTGTTTGACTATGAGAGACAGTTTTTTAAAAGGAGGCTTTCAACATTTACATGTAACTACAACTGCAATTTGTATCCCAGACTTGTAGTAGCTAATGTCCCACAAACATCTGGCCACTATTTTTAGACCCTCTAAGCTCATTTAAGTAGCAGGTGTATGGCTTTAGGTCCTGTTTGGTAGCGATGGGTATCAATCTGTTTCTGGCTGCAGCACAAACGGGACAATCGGATGTGCGTGTGAATCTTATGAATACATAACATGCTTCAATAGGCTTTTATATCATGCTTGTATACACATGAATTTCCTGCAGAACTCATTATCAACGATTAGGAAACAGTTAATTTGATGTTAATGATGCTTTGATATAAAAACAAACCTAGAGCCTAATGAAAATGAACTTTGGGACACTACCAGCAGAAACAGCAGAAACAAAAACTGCAAAAGCAATCTTTGATAATAACATTAATAGTAATAATGATAATAACAATAACGAACAAAATAATAAAAAATGAAAATTATAATGTACTACTACTACTATTATTATTATTATTATTATTAGAAGTAGGTATATTAGTAGTAGTAGTAGTAGTAGTAGTAGTAGTAGTAGTAGTAGTAGTAGTAGTAGTAGTAGTAGTGGTGGTAGTAGAAGTAGTAGCAGTAGTGATAAAAGCAGTATTACTAGTAGTAGTAGTTGTTGCTGTCGTTGTTGTAGTCATCATCATATCTTGTCGCGCCAATGTGTGATCCAGGCCTGGGCAGCATCAGTGCAGTCCCTCAGGTCTTGTAGTAGTAGTAGTAGTAGTAGTAGTAGTAGTAGTAGTAGTAGTAGTAGTAGTAGTAGTAGTGGTAGTAGTGGCAGTAGTAGAAGTAGTAGCAGTAGCGGTAAAAGCAGTATTACTAGTAGCAGTTGTTGTCGCTGTCGTTGTAGTAGTAGTAGTAGTAGTAGTAGTAGTAGTAGTAGTAGCAGTAATAGTAGTCCATGTAGTATTAGTGAAAATGAAAACAGTCAGTATTGCTAAATAGAAATTATTTTCCTTATGGTAATCATTATAATAAAGGCAATAATGTTGAACAAACTAAAATAAGATGAATATAAAGATAGTGATAGTTATAATATTGTAAAACGGTGATGATAAATATGATGGTCGTGATAATCAAATTAATTGGTGATGAATTTTGATGATCATAACAATTTCACAAAAAAATTCAACCGAAATACTAAAGACATTGATTTTGCTAGGATAGAAAGTGCTATCGTTTGTATTATCCGAACTTATAAGAAAAGATTCCCAATATTTTTTAACGATTTTGGGTTTTTAGAATGATCGCCGCTTGGATTTCGACCTAGAGTATAGAAGACTCCATGTACTATTTAGGATCGTTACTTTGGCGCGGCATGCCGCACACAGATTGAACCGGCATAGAAAGAAGAGTTTTAGCGAGAAGAGATTTGAGAGAGGGAAGAAACTTCATTAGCTTTAAAACCAAACGAAACGAAGGGGGGGGGGG
>BMAT01005068.1:122931-139060 GCA_019649035.1 Elysia marginata
GCGATATTATTCTTACTCTGTGTTGTCCTTGACAGTAAAACCAACGCAGTTTGAAAAGACTTTAAAAAGTTTAAATGATCAACATGTTTCAAACAATTTCGTTTGAGTCATCAGCTTCTTTGATAAGCACAGAAATTTGTATTGCCATCAATTGTATTTAATAGGGTTATTTGAGAAATATACATTTCACTTGTCTGGTACTTTGTTTGAAGCCAAGGTAAAACTAATTTTGTAGATAATGAGCTTCGATCGTTCATTGTTTTGTTTTGCTCTATTTGTTGGTGTTAGAAGGCGCGGTAGCAGAAAGCCACTTTAACTTCAAAAAATGATCAGTCACAGGGGAGGTGGTAGGAAGAATTTTCTCAGAGCTATAAAATTTTTAATCTCAAAAGTTACGATAAAATTCGACGAAAATAATCCAGTAACTCAAAAGAAAAAAAAAGTTATTGTGGAAAGAACAATGAATTGACAGAGAAATGGAGGAGAAAAACAGAGAAAAACCATAGAGAACAAGTAGACTGAAAACTTTTAATCTCAATCCGTCGCCCCTCATCCAACGGGCAGAGTGAGTTCATTTGGCGGTCAGGGGATGTGGAGAAGAGGAGATGAAAGGAGAGAGACGACGAGCACCTTTGCAGATTGCCTATAACGGAGCTGACAGATCGACGACAAAGATGGAAGTCTCAAAATTTTCTGTCAAACTATCTTTGCATCAAATGGTATGAGCCCCCTTTATCCAATTGAATAGCTAACATCAGTGAGTGATGTCTATGAGAAATGTGGATAAGCGATGAAAATATGGGCAGACAAAGTGGAATTGAAAGATATTGCATGTATATTAATGATTTTCTAACTTTTACATTGATATCAGTTTCTTGTTTTTAAAAGCAAAGATATCCGAATAATAAATGCGATCAAAATATAGCTCACTTATTTAAAAAAACATACTTGGGCGACAGCATTTTTGAGTTTACAAATAAACAGAAAAGTTACCGTTTTCCAAATGATAGTTCTTTTAGTTTTACGCTTTTTCATTTTACGAGTACCATGTGTGATCATCGGTAAATATTGACCCTCTATTAATCATGCATTGCAAAGTGTGAATCTTGCGGAAATCTGAAATCGAAAAAAATACGTATGAATTTTTTTTAAATGCAGATGTTAAAACAGTTAAGCACAGAAAAAACAAGATGTAGTTCGAGGGATAGAGTCGTTTAGTCTTTGGAGATATTAGTGCATGTCTCAGGAGTTGTTTTGCATGTCTCATCTAATTATATATTATTCAAGGCTAATATTGTGAAAAGACAGGCCCAGGAATCTTTACAATGTTAAGGTTCGTTTTCATCGAAACAAGAACATTTCCCTTAAAGTTTACCTTTAGATGTATGAAAAACTTTGAGCTTGTCTGAAATTCTAACTGAGTAAATAAACAAAGCATTTTCAAGGTCCATCTGAATGTCATAACTGGAACAAAATGTAAATGGAGGCCAATATAAACGTAATATTCTTGTCTTTTCAACACAATTTGACCAATGTGGCCGTGATCAAACTGCAATTGTAAAAATACTGAAATAGGTCCTCTATACACATTAAACATGGGTAAAGTATTCTGTATGTATTTATATGAAATTTTAAGCAAAATAAGATACATAATTGTTTTATAAAGCACATGGTTCTTTCAATCCGCTTTAGTAAGATAAACAGCTTTATTTGTTGATGGATTAATGACTCCTGCTGACCTTGGAACTGTTTTGGTTTCAGACAAACAAATAAAGAAGCAGCAACGAGCCATGCAGTCAGGCTATTAGCCATTCTCTTCGCTCTGAGGCGTTCTTAAGAGAAATCTCATCAATTTTTCAGTCGCTGAGAATATCCAAAAAAAGCTTCTAGGAAAGTATATCCTAGGAACAATAAAAATGTCAACATTTTAGGATCTGTTTGGAACGATGTGTAAAGACGATATATACCAAATCAGCCAAAGAACAAAAGCACGCGATGCCCTTCTTTCACTGTACCCCATTCTTAGGCTTATCAACTTTGAAGACTTAGAGAAACTATCATGCAAAATTAAATGGACAACTGTGGTCCTATTTTTTTTTTGCGTGAGTCAATGTTTCCTCACTCCTTTTTTCTCGTTCTAGTTCTCGTTGATGGAAGATTTTCAAGCAAACACTACATAGCATGTTCGTAGGACTGGAACCTTGTCAGTAGAAGGAAGCCCCGGTTGGTTATCTTTGCAATCTCCCGTCTCTGGGAATTATTGATGGATTTGATTATTTCGATCGCCAGTTCTGCCTCCTCGAGCTGGCCCTGAAATGACCTCGCTGGAGACATGGAGCCACACAGCCAAGGTGTGAGTGAGTGAGCACCGCAAAATGAGGGAACGTGCTACTACTGGTATTGGGCCGGGATGTGATTGTCGGCCACTAAAATCGTCTTTAATGTGGCGCAGTGGATAGGGCGTTTGCATAAGGTTAAATCTCAGTTTTTATCGGAGTGATCGAGGAGTCTACCTTTGCCCACCCAGTGAATAATGGCTGGTGGGGTTTCATAAATGCATAATATGAAAGACAGAGATATGACAATGGATTTTGCACTATAGATTTTTTTATATTATTTACTAGATTCTCTCCCTTTCTGTTTTCTGCCCTGGGTAAAAAAGCTAAGTTTTTGTTATTTACTAAAGCTGAATTTGAAATATCATGTTGTTGTAGAAAAGGAGAATAATATAACAGTAACTAAAGGTACGATCAAGCACGACTTTCTTTAACTTTTTTTAAGATTTATTTCTGTTTTAGAAACAAACGTTATTGAAACTTCATTTTAGTATACTCGCAAAGTATGGATAAAAAAAGCAAATTTTCTAGAGTATTTAAATTTTGTTATCTCTAAACTCTTGAAGTTTTGCAACATAAAAAGGGTCCCTCCGTACCCCTGCCTCCTCACCTTCTCATATTAATAGACCTCTTTTAATAGTCTCTACAACTGATCTTAATGGCCAAAAAAATTGCAATTTCAATCTAAACATTATATTTAAGGCAAGCATCATAAAGAAACTACGCGGCCTAATGCGCACTGAGTAAAAATTTTTCAAGTTTATTTTTATAATAGTTCTTTAACTATTCTTTTGAAGTTTTTAGTCGCTCGTAAAAAGCTTCAATTATACCATACTAGTAGTTTAGCCCGTCCAAATGAAAGGGGTGGTGTTGTACTTCAAAATAAAAACCCTTCAGCTGAGAGAAGAAAGGAATGCCCATGCAATATATGATTTGTTTTCTAATGTAACTTGAATAACAATATAACTGTTTATATCGTATTTGCCATATTTTATTTGTGTTCACTTTGTCAACTAACACAAGGCGACATTTTTGGGGGAGGGGATGTTCAGACATTTGTCGATAGAGTGATGACGTGGAGAGAAGAGGACAAATTGTAATTAGATGCACATTGATGTTTTCAAAATTGGACTGATGCAGTCAATATGCAATTACTTAAGGACATTAAAGACAACTTGTGACACAGTTCTGTCTATTACTCGACCAGGTTGGGTACATCCCAACTATTTTGTTTTAAGTTTTTTGTTATTTTAAATTCGTCGACATGTAGGTCTATGCCGAATGTGTGTGGCATTGACAGAATGCACAGATTAAGCAAAATGTTTGATTGTAAAATTTACAACATTTCCTGCAACAGTAGCACCTTTGATTTTTAAGAAATTAAGATAGGTCTAGTTTTAAATATTCTAGACTTGAGAGATTTACATTCTGTTCAAAACGCCGAAGCTACAAAGACAAAATCCAGATCAATAAATTATGAACAGCTCTAATCTTAATCTAGAAAGGTAACTTAAATACTTGACCGGGCTTTAAATTTAATGATAGCTCTAGATCTTCAAGATCTAGATCTAGACGTCCAGATAAGATAGATCTAGAGTTCTAGGAGATAAAATCATAGAGTTCATTCTAAACTCGGTCTTGAGAGAACTCAATAGTGTTCAAAAGGCCGGAACAACAATGATAAAAAACCCAGATTGTTCAAAAGGCCGGAACAACAATGATAAAAAACCCAGATCAGTAGGCTAAGTTATTAACAGTTGTAATCTAGAAAGATAACTAAAATACTCATCCGAGTTTTAAAATTAATGCTAGATCTATATATCAGGAATATTTGATATCTATCGGATGATTAGATCTGACATCTCCTCTCTATTCATGTCTTTTTTATTTCCAAAGTAAACCTTTACGTTTTTCCTACCCTAGAAAAATATCGCTTACAACAAAGTAGACAAATGAAAATTTCAATCTTTAGTTGTACAAAAAAAAAAGAAACATGAACCTAATAGTCAAACTCAAAGGGCTTTCCTGCTTCTGCACAGCAAATTTTTACGGACATTCTGGTAAAAAACGTATCAAAATTGGTGCATTCTGTGAAACTCTTTCACCACTCAAATGTGCAGTCGTAAAACACAGAATGCACAATGCAGAATAACTTTATTTAATCCTTTATAAAATTACATTGACCGCTCATACAATGTAAAATAATGAAACGATATATATCAAGTAAATAGAGGTATACAAAAAAGAAAACGTTAATAGGTTAATAAGTAAGAGTTCAATAGAACTTGAATATTGCTTATTTTGTTTCATAAAATGCATAAATTATAAATAATAATAATAGTTTTAATAATAGTAGTAATAATAATAATAATGATAAAAAAATAATGATAAAAATAATAATGATAATAATAATAACAATAATAATAATAATAATAATAATAATAATAATAATAATAATAATAATAATTATAATAAATTTAACATATATAGAAATAGGTTAATATCACATGGCTAGTATTAGTTAAAATCATTATCGCGGAAAGTGAGTATCACAAAGTGGAATATAAGTAGTAAATATCTAGGGGAAATCAAATTCTTTTAAAGTTTCCGTTTAATATGAGCGTTTCACCGCTTGGTTTTGACTGCTGGCATCCTGTATTTTTCGCTATGTCTACTGAGTCGACTGTCGTATTCCTTAAAGAGATGGTGTGTCTTGTCTTTTAGCATTCGTTTTGTCTTTTTGGAAGTCCGTTCTTTGCAAAGGGTCAAAAATTTAACTGTTTCACTCCCACCGCCCCGCCCGCTTTTCAATTTTTTTTTTTAATTGGCAAATAAAAAAACAGGACAATACAAGGGCCAGAAAGAGGACAGTGGCCAGTTTTTACATCTTGTTTCAGTAATAATGAGAGAAGCATATAATCTAAACTAATAAGACCATTCATGAAAATTGTAAGGATACTCTTAACAACAATAGAAATAAAAATAATATTAGTACTAATATTACTAAAAAAGTAATAATAACAATAACAATAACAATAATAATACTGGCTACAATAATAATAATAATAATAATAATAATAATAATATTGTTATTCAATTATTTTGTTAAGTTCATCTTTGTCAATACTTTTGATATTGCTTCCCCAGCTTTGGATGCCACAGGTCAAAACACTAGTCAAGACTGAATTTTTTTGAGTAATTTTCCATGGACATTAAAAGATCTGAGTTTTTTGCATTGACGTATAAAGAGATAAAATTTGCTTTTTACCCCAATTTGGTACGTATCAAATCATCCTTTTGATTACATTATAAAAAGCAGGCAGATTGTAAAGTTTAAACTATGTGTAAAACTATGAAATTTTAAATTGAGTTGGTGAAAACCAGAAAAAAACAAAACGAAATTAGTATTTTTTTCTGGTGAAAAAAAATTGAAAAAAAAATCAAACACAAAAGAACCTTAAAATTTCAATGGTTTGCATTGCGTTACAGAAACGAAACGATGTATTCCAATTATTAACTTTGTCATTATCCATGCTAAGAAAACAATGAACATTAAATTTGATGTACGATATTGTGTCTGGTATGCCAATCCTCTTTCTATAAAAAAAGCATCAATAGAAGAAAACAACAACAAAAATGTTGATTTTTTTTTTACAAGACACTCATTACGTGTCTAGGAGGCAAAAACGTTATATAATCAATATATAAATCCTTACGGTCGTCTTTTTTTCTTTGCTCAGCCTATATTTATTATATTACTTAATTATATTTGTTCCAGATTCTTTCCTTTTTTATCTTGGTTAGAGCATGTGAACTCGTGACCGCTGTTTGAACTCTGTCTCCCTGTCTCTCTGTCTCTCTAGCTCTCTCCGTCTCTCTCTGTCTGTCCCTCTTTCTGGTTCATCTGATCGATTTTCTCATCTTGTCTTAGTGGAAGAAAACAAGAAAGCATTTATAGAAGTTAGTTTTTGTCGCCTTGAACATTGAGACTTATTACCGTAACTTAGTATAAGCTGAACAAACCGTTCCACGAACGGTAAAAATGAACAATAATATTTACATCAACTTTAATGCCTACTATCAAAAGAAAAAGATTGGCATAGTTAAAAGAATTATAGTATTTCTCATTATCTTTCCTTCCAACAGATCATAAGACTTGAATCTGAAAAAAAGAAATAAAAATTACCATTGTTTTGCTATTATTACCATCTAAAGTTATATAATTTATTTTCCCGCTTTTTTATTATTCATGTTTGATAAATTTTGCTGTTCTTTTTTTGTCTTTTATATCAAATTATATGCAATTTGGTATCATTGGTTTCTTTTTCGGCTCAAAACTTAATTCCAATCACAAAAATGGAGTATAAGTTTAAAAAATAGAAACTAGGGATCGAATGTTTGTTTATCTCTCTCATGGCGATTTTACATGTATTTTCCAGTCCCTATAAATCACACGATGATTCTTACTGGTTCAGTTTTTCAAATCAAGTGTTCGATCAGCTCTAAGTAAAATGCTAAGCTGTCTACGTGTAACGAATCCTATTTATGGTAGGCGCGTGTGCCAAAGGTAATTGCTTGTTCAGGGTCTGCCAAGTATATTTTATAAGTTAGCGACTGAAAAGAAACAAAAGGGGTTTTCATTGAAAAAATAGCTTCGAATGTTTACAGATCAAATTAATTTATTCACATTAAGCAGGACAAATTTAGAAATTAAATTTTCTAATAATGTAAAAACCTTGTTGTTGTGACCCAGCATTTATCATATTTTACAGAGGTTTGGCAAAGCATCTGAAAACACTGAGAGGAGGCAACTGAAAAGATAATGCGTATGCTGAAACATTAGGCATTAGGCAAGTATGGATGGTGAAGGTGCACGAATAAGAGAGTATCTAACCGAAAAAAAAACTAGTAACAGGAAAGATATTAATAGTATTGATAAATGGTTCATGTTTACAATATAATAATTGTGTTGTGTTTGTTAAATATGTGACTTATAAAATTTTTGACTGGCATTGGAAGGGACAATTATATTCTGTCTGTCTGTACGCGTGTTTACTATAAGTAAGAGATTTAACATGTTCCAAAACGTAGTTCATCAGACAGAGAGAGCACAATCCTGCAAGCCCTTGATCGAGCACGACTTTTGTGATAGCTTAGCAAATTTGCTTTTGTATTTTACTTTCAAAGCCAGTGAGTGACCAAGATGAGGTCCCCTCCAAATTGGATCCACCCGCTGGGGCTAAGGAATAACATAGAAAGTGCTTTGGTGAGTTTGTTGCAAATAGAATTACCGAAGATCGTGTGAACCTGAATGGAAGATCGTCTCAAGGTCCAGTCTATTGTTATGAAGTTCACATCCTTTTGCCCTGTCTGCATTTCCCTTTAGCGACATTAAAAAGAAAATACAGGCGAAGCTAGTTCATTGTTGTATCCTCTTCTACAAAATAGAATTGATTTATAAACTTTATAAAAAGGCCTATTCTATAACGGGCAAGAGTTTTTACAACTGGTCAATACTCACCACAGTTATCGTCATTATAATATAGTATAAGTATTCTTGGTGGTAAGAAAGCATATCTTAAGTGTAAGTGATTTTTTATGAGAGAACGTATCGGTTATTGCAGTTTTAATGAACATTTCAAGATTATTCATTTTCAGCTTTTGCTAAAATAACGTTCTGCATTTATTATCTAGCTTGCTGCGATATATTGTGTATAATTGATCGGTTTTTGTTTCGTTTTTTTTTTTGCGGGGGTGAAGGGAAGGGGAGATAAAGAAATATTTTTGATTAATTAAGACAATATCACTTTGCTTTAAACATTGTAAAAAACTTCCAATTGTTCTAAAAAGGGGCATTTTAGGCAGAAAGGTCTACATAATTTAAAAATAAACAGGAAATGTAAGTTGTGTTTAAAAACCCAATCAGAATCAGAACTTTAAAAAACTTTAAAAGAAGAATATTTAATAAAGTATTATTTTAGCAGCAAGGCATACTGCTACATTTTCTCTAGTGGGTATACTAGAGTAAAAAAGTTTCTCTTGTCTTGAATTGATAAAATGGTGTTTCTCAACTCAATGGTGTTTGGCTTTACAATCAGAGGATAAATGAGTTTTTATTTGAAATGAAGAGGATGTTTGATATTAAATAAACACTAATAAAATGGGCAACACAATGGGAGCAGAATTTGCATATGCACAAAAATAATAGAAGGCATAGAAAAGTATTTTCGATTTGAGAAAAATCAGTTACTTTGAGCAACTCGGGTAGCATACATGCATAAGCTAAAATGGTTTTACATTGCATTGTTTGCCGTCATATTGGTAGCATTGGTATAATTATAAAGTCGATCTGCATTTTAGGCCTCTTATTTAAGACGATACTAAATAAAAAGAAAAAAAATGCTTCGTTCAAGCAGCTCGACAGATTTAAAAGAAGGTATCCTTGTGCGAGGGATAATTTCAGTTTTTCTAAGTTGAAAGTATTCTAAGCAGATGATAAATCAAGGCTTTTCTGCTCAACTAATAAACCCGCTTTCAGAGCAGAATGTACTGTCACCGACTATTCTGTTCAATTATTTCACGACTTACTGAGAGTCAACAGAAATGGGACTCCAAAGACAAACAAGCTCGTCCTGGGCTGTGCCGAGCTTGGCCCTCACACACACGCCCGGAGACAGTCGGTCAACGTCGGCGCTCAGCATCAGTTTACACAGGCGGGCTTGTCAATAGAGAGCCAGTTAACTTTGTCCAGAGATTTCCGTCTCAATCTGCAATGTCTCTTAAGCCAGGAGAAGACTGAGCAAGTGACCAGAGAGTTTGCTACTTAAAAGTGTCCACTGTAGACTCAGAGACTGACCTTGAGCTGGTATACCAGACATTGGACACCGGTCAGTTTGATCTGGGAAGCAGGATCGCCAGGATATTGCCAGGTCGGTGTGGAATCCCAGCGGCTTCCTATGAGGCACGCAAAACAAGATGAGATGACAACGGATGCTTTATAGGGCTGCTATATCTAGGCATCTCTCGTCTTCTATAACATGTCGCCCCACCTCTTTGATGCCAAGAACTTTCTTTACATTCGATGGTACATAATTAACTTTTTAGGTCTGGGTAAAGAAAAAAGAAATTTTTGCAAAAATGATAAGGTGGAAAAGACCATGGTAAAATATTGTTTCAACAGTAAAACAATTCCTTCGACTTGAAATTATATAGTGTCAAATGTACTAAAAGTTTTCTCTCAGAAGAATATTTGCTACTTTTTTATCGTGTTAGAATCAATGACAAAATTTAATGGAAAAAATAATAGACGTATTTCATCTCAATGTCGTATCCAAAAAAGAGACAAAAATGAAAATGCAGGTCTTGAAATGCTCTCATCATCCTAATCTAACCAGTCTTGACAGATTGAAGAGTCAGCTGAGATACAGACCCACTGTAGTAATGGAGGGGGGGGGGGTCATTTCATCGCGATATCGCTGATATAACCTTCTTGAATCTGACAAATCAAAGCATTTGATAGTCGGAAATACCTGGCCTTGTCTAATAATGACTGAGTGAACAATCGCCACTTATATATCTTCATTGGTTTAGGAATTGTGCTAATAGTATGTTGCCAACTTCCCACCCTTTTGGCAGATCATCAAACTAATCACTGAAAAATATAATTATATTTGCAAATTTTCTAAATATTTTCATCGACGCACGATTTTAGCACATAAAAATCTACAGTTTCAGAGACATCTGATTTCAAAATAATGAACGCCTTGGCGATGTAAATATAATGTAAATTTGTCACAGATCCCCAATGACATTCAAGTACGTTGAATATTGCCAGAGCTGCATGCGCGTTTTAGGCGAGAAAATGTGGAAAGTAAATGAGAAAGTGAGAAGGAAAAAATATGCAATGGATAAGATGAGGATATGGTGAGAAAGAAAATGAGAAAGAAAACGACAAGAAAAAAAATTAAGAAATTCTGATAAACAAAAATTGAGTTTCTCCCCTTTGAACGCTGACAAGCCGAGAAGAGCAGTGTGGCGATGAACTGCAATGGAGATACGTGTATGGCTGGGTGAGTTGGTGCCTAATTGTTATAGTTTCTTTGAATGTAAATAACTTCAGCTTTCATAAAAATTTGTGTGTTCGTTCAAAGGAACTGGTCAGCTTTAAAATCAAAGATAGTTGTGTAAACAGTTAGCAAGGCAATCCCAAGTTGGACAACGTTAAGAACTTGGATTTGGTAAAATTGAATGAAGCAAGAAGCTTGTTTTTAAAATTGATTCGTTGCTTTAAAACCACAAATTCTGGAAAATTTGCAAGGGCTGCAATGCAACGGAACACAACGCACTTTGTTGTTTCTGGGAAGACATATAAAGTGAAGCCCAGTATTAATGTCTGACATATGAAACATTTCTAAACCCAGAATAAATAAAAGAGAAAGCCAAAAAGTAACAATAAATATTCAGATATTTAATATATTCAACATGGGATTAAGTAAAAATTTTCGAAAAAAATGCAGCACGCATCTTTTGGTGGGCAATATTTATAATGCGAGAGTCTGTACCACTGTGCCTTTGAAATACTCAAAATAAAATTATCTCGCTTGCAGAAGACAGATGCGATCCATTGTACAGTCATAATGGTTTCTCTGAACGTCCAGGAAATACTTTAAGCATCTAATGCAGACTAAAACGCTATTAAAAATTACCCTTACGAACTTTTATTAAATTAACTGTTATTCATATCTTTTTACGAGCACATGCCTAATTTTTCTGAGTGTATAAGTGTGAACCTTTTTAGACCGATGTTTGTATGTAATGTGCTTTTTGAATATCTATATTTCTTGTAAAAAAACATATGCCTTTTAAAAGGACAATAAAGGTTTATCTAATCCTATCTTATCTAAAGAAAAACAACAGATACATTCTGTAAAGCATGAAAGCGCCAAAAAAAAGATTGTTTTAGCCAATGTCAAGAACGCTATTGCTCTTGTTTTAATTATTTGTCCTCAATTACACTAACCTAAACTCAGAGGTAGAAGTAGAAATAACAACTGCATTTATAATTTATCATACATGTACAACAAATCAAATTTACAAACTAAAAAAGTTACGAGCAAAAATCTCGATAAAAACTATCGTCAACACCAACGAAGGAAATATAGAGTGCGGAATATTGTTTCTTTGTCCTCAAAGAGTCATTGTCACGTGGAAGCAATAACTGTGCACGCAGTGAGGAGCTATTCATTTATCTGGAAATTTCTTGCCAGTGCTGACACAACTGGTTTCACTGAAGGGTGGTCGTTTGTGCAGTGATGCGCACACAACTGGAAGCTAGCTCAACTGACCAGGTCCCTTGCGGTGTTAAAGGGTTTCACTTGCTTTTATATGGGCGTACTATTCAGTCTTGCTTTAGTTTTTATTCACTTCAGTGTTCTTTTCTTTTGCTTTATGTTTTGATAATATCAAAAGCATATACTATTAAGTTATATGTGAACAGCATCTTTATTATACATATTGTCATAATTATTATTAATATTATTATTATCATCATTATTTTTTTGTTATTATTATTACATTTTTTTTTTACTTTAAAGCTTTGATAATGATAATAGTTATTTTTATTAGTTTATTATGATTATTGTTATATTTACTGTTATTTTTATTATTTTAATTTTAACTGTTATTTCTATAATTGTTATCATTCTCATTATTATTTTTTTCTTTTATTATTATTATTATTATTAATATTATTATTATTATTATTATTATTATTTTGATTATAACCATTCTTGTTATTATTATCATTAATGATATCATTACTAATTATACTTCTTTGATTCTTGTAGTTTGAGTCATCACAATCATCTCCAACATCAACAAAACTCTGTTTCTTTCCTCCCTCCCCCCCCCACACACACACTTTTCTCTTTTAATTCTTGTTCTTTCCTTTTATTTTGTTTTTTTTTTTGTTAGCTTTCTTATTCCTTTCTTTCTTTTCCTCACTCTCTCTTCTTTCTTATTAATATATATATATGCAAAACCATAACGTCTGAAAACTTGAGAGGTCACTTTTAAAAACTGTGCCTAATATAATTAGTTTTGTGTGCGCGTGTGGGTGTTGTTTAAAAGCTGGTTTATTACTTAGAATAAGTAACTTTCTTACAAAAACACAAATCTAAGTACTTTATCTATCTGACTGGTTCCGTTGTTCCTTTTTATCCTAAATCACTACAGTGATTTTGTCAAAGATGAGCAACCGCCATCTGCACTTTTTACTTATTTTTGCATGTTTTCATTACGATGTTGTTTTTTAATCTTTTGTATAGTTTACTCCCACAATTCTTATTTCAATATTTTAGGTTAGTTCTTACAGCAGCAGAAATATTACAGATTCCTACAGTATATTAACCAAATAATTTCACCCACAAGTCTCCCTTGAACCATCACCCTTACCCCCCCTCCTTCTCTCTCGTTTTCTCTCTATCGCACTCTGATCATCTCCTCTCCTTATATCTCTTCTCTTTTTATCTCATTGAACCCCAGAATAGAACAGTGATTTAACAACTAACAAAGTCACCATAGCAATAGACAGAGCTTAAAATTTTTGGTCCCGTGGTGGACAGTCCCGTATGGACTGGGAATGGGGAAGTGCTCCCTCGCGACTCTTTCGAGCGGAGGGTTTAGTAATGTTCTGGTAATCTGACTTACACTGTTACAACATGCCTACCTGTTAAAATGTAAAACATTAGTCAAGATCTCTAACTACACATATGTAATAAAAAGTAGATATTATTATTATTTGTCTGTGTATCGTATCGACAGCATGAAAACTACCAAAATAAGTATCTAACCATCTAATCAAAAGAGTAGAAAGCACAGGTAAAAATATTTTCAGTTAGTGATATGGGCATATTTTGCAGGGCTTTATATGACTTTGCCTCTCCTTTCAGCCTGGCTCTTAACGGCTTTGGAAATCTTGACAACTTCACAGTTGACTACCAGCGAACAACAGGTTCTTCAAAGACAGAATAGTATCGGCAGTCTCTGGTCAGTACAACAATAATTATTGTACTAGGATTTGGTCACTGACGCCGAACACAGGGAAGTACGTTAACCACGTCTCTCTGTTTTTATAGACACCATGGACTATCCTCTGAGGTGACCACTGTCTAGAGAACAATGCACCTATCTCGCAGGGGGAATTCTAGCCAGCCACAAGGAGGCAGCGTATCCTATACACCTTTTGTAATGACTCCTATACATTGAATGCCAAAGTAATGAAAGTAAAACGCATTCAGCAAATTTGTAATAAAGGGGTGGTGTGTAGACTGTTTTTAAGAAAAAGAAAGAATATGAAATAACTCATTTCTGTATTCACAGTCCTCAAACAACTCAGGTTTTAGCAACTGTCCACGTATAGGTTTATTGTGTATAGTTTTTTCAAACCATTGAAAATTGCCAATAACGCAAAGCCCGTTAGTAAAAAAGAGAACTGAAATGGAAGGCCGAAGGGTCGGCAAGATAACGAGACGCATGGGTCAGTCCGGCGCTTAACACAAAACGATGAACTATGAATAGCAAGGTGACACGCTGCTTGTTATAATGGTGGCAACCTCAGTTAATGGGAAACCGAACAAGATGGATGCATTTGCTGACGTAGACAGAAAAGATTTGTGACAAGAAAAGAGAGCTTTGGGCAAAAAGGAAAGCTTCGGAAAAAAAAACTTTTTAAAAAATGGGACTTTTTTTAGCTCTCGTGCAAGGCCTGAGAGCAAGAAATGCATGGGTTTTTCGGCGAGTTCATTGAGCTCTCTACGAATGGAAACAGAAAGAAAACAAAAAGGGGCGAATTGCCTTCAAGCAAGGCTGTAGACATTCATTGGCTGAAGTTCTGGAAATGAGTTTTTCTTTGTTCGTTTGTATTTTCTTTTAATTCTAACCGTGTCTTAATGCGTCTAAGAGATTGATTTAAGACCTTTTTACAGGAAAGATTTCGAGTGATGGTGATATAATAAGAGAATAATGAACAAACATTCGCCGAAAAAAGGAAAGTCCCGTAATTTCTAGAAATTAACAAATGCAGAGTAATATTGCCAGTTTTTATGGATTTTTTTTTCAGGAATTTTAAGTTTGATACTTTAAAAAATATAAAAAGAACAAAGGTAAAACCCAGAAATCAAAGAAGTAGAAAAAAAACAGAAAGAGGCAAATATCGTAGTTTATCATCCTCGCTATTTTTTTATCAATAACTCTCAATATTAAATTTATTCAGAAGATTATGTTTGAGTTGAAAGGATTGTCATTATTTAAATAAAATAAAATCTTACGTGGAAAAGAAAACTTAAAATGCTTATGTTATAGCACTACATAAAAAAGATGCACTTGCATTCTATCCAAATGGGTCTCAAGTCGCCAGGTCTAATTTTTTTTTAGATTTAGGCTTTCAAAGTTTAGTGGCTCTTCAGAGGTCAATTTGTTATTTTAAATGTTGACACTGAAACCGTAAATAGTTCTCGCCCGTGATTTGTGTTGAAACTTCATGTTTTATATATTTAATTTTAGCTGGTATAGTTGCTTATGACTCTTCCACCTTTATACTTCTCGAGAGTTGAAACGCAATTTTCACCTATGTCTGAATTTTTACAAAATCTAACCCCTCCGACTTCTAATGGTTATAACTTAACATAGAAGCAAGATAGAGCTTTCATGTTTGTTGTTTTGGAAAATAGAAAAAATAAGCATTTCTGCGACAGCAATATCTTACTGCTTTCCAATATCGACTTCATACTCATTTTGACTGGTTGCATGCTACATGTTTGCTCTAAAACAGGATAGTCAACAGTTTGCCAAGCCAAGTAAAATAGAAAGAAAGAATACAAAATTGTTTATGATTTTGATGGAATCACTTCTATTTAAGGTGTTGAAAACAATGTCATACAACAGCAAGAACTGAAAGGTAAATAAAAAAGGAAGGCTATATCAAGCTGGAGAACGCAGTACCTTATTTAGCGAAAACTCTCTAAGTCTAAGCTGGTAGCATCGGACACTGTTGCGTTTGACACTGCGATAATTGGGAAATAGGAATACGCCTGGCGCCTCGCGTTGTGAGCGGACGTGGAGCGGACTGAGCGGAAAACTTTGCTGGGGGTGTAATTGCCAATACGCAGGAGTACAATGTACCGGGAAAAGGTGACAGCGCAGTTTGGCGTTCGACCCCATGTACTTTCTGATCAAGATCAACAATAAACGGAAGAGAAGGGGCGATAGAGGTATGAGGAGGAAAGAAAAGAGCTCTATGATAGATTTCGCTTGTCCACCTCACGTCTACACAAATCGCTATGCTTATCTAATGAAGCGAACAGCGAGCGGAGTTTCCTCTCATAATGCGCAGCAGGGTGTGGAAAAATCACATAATGGGTATTATATTCCACGAGCTATGAGGTTTTAAACAGGCGGGGATAGCCGACTAGTGCGGCGAAGATCCTTTTTTCAAAATTTCGTTATCTGTTTACGTCGTGGCGGATGATTTATGTGCATTGTATTTGGAAGTTCTTTAGAATTTGTTTCTAGTGATTTATTTTTCTTTGTTTTTCCTTAAAAACATTTGATGTGTTTGCTGGGGCATTACTCTCTCGTAGTTAATCCCTCTACGCATACCAATTTCTAGGTTTTATTTCAAAACATGCTTTGTTTTCCATTCTACAAGTTTTTTAATTACAAAATTATTTTATGTTGTGTGCCTTGTTTGTGGGATAGTTTTCCTTTTTCTGTCTTTTTTTTTTTTTTTTTTTTTT
>BMAT01005068.1:139114-150028 GCA_019649035.1 Elysia marginata
ATAGTTTTATCTCTTATCTTGTCTTTCACCATCATTGTCCACTGCCATTCATTGCTGTGTTGGAATAACCGCGTTCTTAAATTAGGAGTACCCAAAGATTGTACTTGAGCAGCTTTCCTCTCAGGTAGTCATTTCTGAACACCCTTATCCTCTTTGCATACGCTAACAATGTTATACGCTTCCTTAGGCTTTTAGTATCCACTGTGTTTTTCCCTCTCATACAGGCTAATTATTTCCTCCTCCAGGAGCACATTTATCTCGCAGTTCCTCTTTGTTGTCGCCATTCTCTCTCTCTCGAAATTCTTAAGATACAATTGGAAATTTTTTTAGTGGAGTGCGTTTTTTTCAGTTAAAAACAAATTCCTTTGTTTCGCAGCAGTAACGTTAATAAATGAAGAAACGTGTTTCCTTTAAACTAAAGGGTGAAAAGACAAGCCAAAAATACAACTCTGCCTATTTTACCTTAATTTAAAATATTTTTCCAATATCTTTTAAAGTCAATAACTATGCGTGCGATTTTTTGTTCCTCTTTTAAAATTCTCCAAATTATAACCATGTTGCGTATATCTAAAAAGTTTTCTTTTATGTTCTTAAGGGTCCAAGGTTTGTAAGACATCGTATAAAATATTTTTGCTTTTTCAAAATCTCAAGGGCTCGCGAGTAAGTCTACTTTCTAAGTGAAATCAAAACTGTCTTACATTTATTCGCAGCCTGTCTCTTTATGTTGTATTTCTTTCAACCGGTTAATCCTTTCAGTCAGTTTCACTGGCTCTTAAAAGCCTCAGATTCTAGCGCGATAAGACATGAGGTATAGAACTACCTTTCTTTTAGATTTGTCCCTTCACTCAGTCATTATCACTTTTCATGAACTCGCTAAATCCGATCCTATTCGAAAGCGAAGGATAAATGAGACACCATGTGGGGAGAGAAGAACAATGGCTTAGAGGTGAACGTTCCTCTCGACATTTTAGCACAGGAATAGAAAATCTTTGACACTGAAATCAATTCTACCTCTCTTTCCCCCAACCCCCACGTCCCGGCTCATTGTCTCTCTCTCTCTCTCTCTCTCTCTCTCTCTCTCTCTCTCTCTTTATAGGGAGAGCGATTTCCTATGAAGGTTTCTGGGCATAATGAAGTAATTTTTTAAATAATCTGTTGTTAGCTTTTGAAGTGGTGAGTTTCATTTTATTTAACAAAATATTGAATAAACTTTTTAAAGACTAATTCAAAGTTGTTATGCTACAGGAAAATTTTTTGACAACGATTCCACAGGAAAATCTGGTGATAAATTGTCGTAGACGAGTCGTACATGACATAAATATGTACATCAGATCTGATTTATAAAACGCACAGACACTGTGTCCTTAGAAACAATTGCAGTGGTAACTAAGAAAATCAATAAGATAATAAGATAATAAAGTGCATGATGCATGAAAGAACTCTAACGGGAAAATAATGTAGATTATGCTGTTAATATAACAGTTCATTAGGTAAATCACACAGTGTATCAAAGAGAACTAAAAATTCATGAAGTTTGAACTATACAAGTTGATGAAAATGTTGACAAAGCGCGTGCTGATATAAATTTCGATTTTTTTTCCTAAAAATATTTTTATTTTACAACTACAAACAAATTAATCGACAAATTAGGAAAAGGAATTTGGTGTTTTTTAGACTAGTTAGTTGATCTAGAAAGCACAGTACTGAGATTGAGTTTTGAGAAATAATTATCTTGAGAAAACAGGTGACAGGTGTATATCCAGGTAGCCAAGCCAAGAGGCTTTATGAAACAGAGCGACTTGCGTCTTCTAGAAATTCTGTATAGAAGCAGTTGTTGCATTAAAAAAGTATTTTATAGCTGTAAAACATATTATGAAGAAAAATCTTAGCATCATTCAGGCTGAAAGGTTAAAAAAGAGAGTTTGTTCAAATAGTTAATACATTTTGTAAAAGGCATAAAGTTACAAGCTACCGATAGAGCATCCAATTTTTTAATCGCATAAGATACAATTCTGATACTAGGCTTTATATAAGTTCCGCATTTTTTTTTAATGTTTTAATGTTCTGTTTTCCAAAAACAATTGCTGTCTTCGTTTTTTTTGTTTTTTTTTGTAATTGTCGTCATCTATGTAGAGCTGCAATACGGACTGGGACAACTGATATCCAAAAAAGTGTTGAGTTAGCAGGGCGTCCAATATTCTGTCCTCATTGTGGTACCAGTTCAAGCTAAAAGACCGGCTTCCTTACCACTGCAGCCAGTCTTTTGGACATTTAAAGAAATTTATGAAAAGGAGTAGTTTTATCCCCTTAACTGGCCTGTGACACTCTTTGTAAAAATACGTAACTAAAATACCAGCGAGGAATATTATCTTGCATTACCATCTTGTTACATCTTAGGTAGAAAAAGAAGAAAAATGGCTTTAAGGTTTTGAGGTAATGGATGATTATATTGCGGGGATGGAGGGGAGAGAGGAATTTTCTAAACATGGATAAGGGATAAAAAAAAGAGAAAAAATTAAAGGTGAAGACAAAACGTTGGGTATGTTAATATATCCCGCATTATTTGTAAGAGCGATTATATCTCGTTATAGTGACCAGGTAAGATTTGTCAAAACATGGCTTAGCATCACCATCCGTTTTGTCTGCCTTGCTGGATTTCTGAGCCAGCTACGTCTTTGCGCTTTCCCAACGTCCTGGTAAGAGGAATAATTGTTTTGTAAAGACTCCCCCCTACGAGGCATGGTAAGCCCTTCTGTCTGAAGCTAATCTGATACTAATGGTCACTAATAGCAGGGCACATTGTCCACAGCCAACCTCCTTCAACATCAAGTCGCCCTAAAACCGTTCTTGGTGTTTAGAAAAGTGCGGGTAATGGCTATTTGAAACCGGTGTACGGGCAGCGGAGGTATATCATTAACTTTTGTCTCTAGGGCGCGTGAATACTGTGTAAGCCGATGCCAGTCTTGCTAGAATGTTAACCATAAAAAATATAGGTCACTTGACCTTGTTTTAGTTTTTTTACTTTTCAAAAATCTTCACAACTGGTCTCCAACGTCTTCTCTTTCGCTGTCTCTTACTCGTTACTATTAATTATTATTGTTACTATTATTAATACTCGTACTATTATTATTATTATTATTAATTATTATTATTATTATTATTATTATTATCATCATTATTATTATTGTTATAATATTTATTATTATCATAAATATTATTATTACTATTATTAACGTCATTAGCAAAGTGCCCACGATTTCGCAAGTTTTAGCAACATAATAGAACTGGTTTAGGCAGAGTCTAAGAATGGGCTAACCTCCAACTAAAAAACTTCCCTTCTTTTTTATGTTTGTCCCTATTCTATTGCATTTTCTACTTCGGGTTTGTCTTCTTCTTTCCTGAAGCTTACCTTCTGCGAGTGTACAATCTGTCGATTAAGGTTTCTGCCAACGCTACCACTTTATTTTTATCTCACTATAGCCGAATTATCTTCCTATTTATCTCTATCTTTCTATCTTACTATCTCTTTACTTCTTCTCTATTTTTAACATGTCAGTCGCTTCGTTTATCGCTTCCTCTTTTGGTCTTAAACCATGATTTTCTACTGGAAGGTGAATCTTGATAGCATACATCTAGATATAGATTCTCTGAAAAGGTTTTAATTGAGACTGGTATGTAGATTTAAAACAGTTGGTATAGATTAGTTCTATTGCAATATATTCTAGAGCAGCTGAAAGGTAGATAGATCTACTCGATTCGCGACTAAGTATGACATGATGCCTGAGCTCTCTCTGACGTCTTCAAAAACACCCCTCCTCAGTGCAATCTCTCTTAGTCTTAACATTATCTTGGTCGAAAATTTACTCGTCAATGAGCGTACGGAGCAAAAAATTTAAAAATAATTTCCGAATGATTTTGCCTTAAAACAAAGACAGATGTTTTGGTGCATGTCCCTAAAAGATGATGCATCACCCTACCTATCAACACAAAAGTTGTGTGCGTGTGTGTGTGTGTCAGGGGGGGGGGTAGCCATTTTTCGAACTTGCTTCTGAAGGCAAAAAAGTTCTCTATTTTAATACAGTTTGATTATTGCTACTACTTTTTCTCCACTGCTACAGTAACTACTACTACTACTACTTTTTATATTTATGTTATCAATACATATCTAGAACATTCATAGAAAGACATAACGGCATAAAAAGATAGATGGACAGATTGTATAGAAAGATAGATAATAAGGAAGATAGATAGATTACAAAATGTCTTTACAATTATTCTAATGCATAAAAAACTAACATAGATAGATAGATAGATAGTTAGATAAATAAATGGATTTAAAGATAGATAGATATTCAGTATAGATCTACCTTGCTATCTCCTCAGTCAAGACACCATGTTTCGTAGATGCCTCCACTCGTCATTTCGGACGTGCCGGAAAGTTCATGAAGAGGTGACGTTTCTTGTGCAGATAGATAGACAAATAAAAGATAGGTAGGTAGATAGATAGGTAAGTAGGTAGATAGATCTACTGCTCTCAACAAGTTTACTGACGGTATTCCATATGATATATATACATCCCATTAGTCCAAGAAAAATAAAAGAATATAAACTTAGTTACAGGTTCATTCCAAAAAAAAAAAGACTTCAAAAAATTTTCGAACGAAATCTGTGTTAAGTTTCAACGTGGGTTAGCAAATTAGGAAATTAATTTAAGCTTTAGAACCTAGACCTATGTAACGACGTGTGGTACAGGCGTCAGTCTGCTTGCGTGTCATGATCAGTTCATCCTCTTTTCAGGCTCCTTCTCTGCGTGTGTACGTGCGTGTGTCTCTCTTTCCCTCTGTACCTGCAGTATTTACATAGCGTGTCTCTAGTGTCCTGCCGACTTCAGGCTACTTAAGAAAACAATGTCCGTTGCTGACCGTCATGTGGCCCAGTCTCCATCTGCCGATGTAAAAACATTGGACAATGTCCAGCAAATAATGGGATCGTGGTCAAGCGACGAAAAAAAGAGAAAAAAATGTCGACAGAGTCCTCCAATAAAAGCAATGGGATCGGTGTTATGTACATTGTATTTCAGAATAAATATCCTCAGGAAGCTTAGGAGATGTAACTTGACCAAGGTTGTGTATAAACTATGGTGGAAGGATATCAGAATATCGGAGTTTATAACGCTTTCAAACTTAGCGAGTTAGATTTCAAGGAGTTAGAATGTCAAGAATAGATCGTTTGTAAATATGGAAACTATTTTAAATTTTATGTTAAAAACTTAAGTTGGTTTGTCAAAACAATAATGTTTAGTTTTGAAAAGGAGAACAAAGTTAAAGTTTCAGTCAAACGATAAAATAATGTTATTCTTCAGCGATACCAGTGTCGGTTGATTTGTGTTTGTGATGTGTATGAATGTTGGTAAAAAATCACAAGCATTTGAAAGATGGTGACGAGACAGACAGTGGAGAGTGAGACATAAAAAAGATAGCGAAACACTAAACGACGTGTCTTTAGTCAGAGAGGACTCGAACCCAAATTTAGTTGGTCTTTAAACTAAAATGTAAAGCAATTACCGTTAGATCATCTCCATACTACTAAATTAACTAATTATCGTAAACAGGCCATCCAAAAACTTCGTTTCGCTATTTAACAAAGATTCCATTATTTTTATGGGAAAAGAAAGGCAGCCATTGCACATACAAAAGACAACCGCTGCAACTTGCTAAACGTACCGCAAGCTCAAACACAGTTGCAAGCATGGGTTCCAATATACAGATGTCACTAGCAAGATAGTGGTAGCTTGATGACCAAGCCTGGATAGACAAGCCACCGTGTCCAAACCCATGTTGTTTTAAGACATAGTGCATCGGGTCAAGCCAGCTTTACACACTACAAAAAGACAGCGCTTGCCTTTACATTGCACAAAAAATCCTTTACATGTGGTGGAAGCCCCAGTGAAATTCCCGCGGCGAAGTGCGGTATAGATCTAAATGACTCTCGCAACAACCAGCTCATGAGAATGTTTTGAAATATTTTTATTTGGTACGAGTTGGTCAGCAATGCAAAACTGATGTCTTGGTAACATTTTAATCGGGCTACTGAACAGGTGTATTTCAGAATAAAACTAGAGAAGTATCACTTTACTCGTCGGCTTTAAGTTTTAATGCGACAAGAAGAACAAGAGACAGCGATGTATCAAATTCAGAGTTTAACATATTGTCTGCATTATGAACCATAATTGAACTGTTGGTGATGAATATCATTTTGAGAATTTAGTCCCTGTAATGATTATTCTGCCTACCTACCTGACTCAGTGTATCTATCAAAGATACGTATGTCTATGTACTCTTTCTCTCTCTGCCTTCACATGTCTCTCTTTCAATTGCTCCCGACTCACTCCTTATTTTTTTCAAAAAGTTTCTGTTCTTGTTACGTTATTCTATCATTCTACCTGTTTTAACTGCTGGATGCCTAATCTATTTCCAACCTTGCAAGTTCCACTTTTCTGGTTTTTGAAACTTTAGACTTGAATATAGCATTTTTTTAAAGATAAGACAAAAGAATACAGCCATAAGAGCTCGAAATTATGTGGGGAAAACGAAGAGAGAAAATGGATGATAAGACTTTTTATGGCGTTTTGTCATGAAACAAAGCAGTGTATTTGAGATGGCAGGGTCTCTATGGTTTAGCAAACAACTTCAACAAAGGGTTATTCAAAGTTATCATCATAGACTGATCTATCATTCCTATCCAGTTCTTCGAAGCTTTCTCTACTGTAGGAGGGGATTAAGTTAGAAGACTTGTGGCACTACCTACCTGTCTAGGTGGCAGTTCAAACCTCAAGTAGTGCTGACAAGAGGGTGGAAAGGAGGATTAGAGATGGCGAGGAAGAAAAGAGTTTGAGAAGTAAAAGCAAGGGCTGAAAGCAAGTTAAATTAAATAATGGCAGCGTGTAATTACATCGTCCCAATGACTGCCTGAATCAGGTAGCTTAACGCGTGTTATGCAAGACCAGGGGAAGCTTAATATGGCAGGGATTATCATTGTCTTCGCTGTCTTGTTAATCCTTTCTCCTATTTAGCGTTTACTAAGGTTTTACTGCTGGTATACTGAGGAAGACCCATCTCAGTGACGCCAGTTGAAGTTAAATTACAGCTTAGGTTGAAATACAAGATCGGGGAGTAAAAATCACTCGAGGCGTATTTCATTCTCTGTACCGACCATGACAGTGTGTATAGATACCTTTTGTACAAGAAAATCAACTCGTAAATCGTAGGCTTGACTGCTAGCACAGTGTACGTTTTCGAAAAAAGAAACAGCATTGCCATTGAAAATGTTTCAATCAATTTTCATAAGTCAGCAGGGGGGAGGGGGGGGGGTTCGGCGCGGCTTAAAGATAGAAGAAAAGTTTGAGGAAGGATAAAATCTAACCACACAGCTGGATTACTGGCTTAAATAAATTCTGAAGTGCTAACATTAGTTTTCTAGCTAAAGTTAAAAAAATGTTGCTTCACAGTATCTTAACTGTTTAAGTGCATTTTTAGTTCTTATCGCATTCCTGTCAGATACCATCATCTATTGAGTGCTTGACAGTTTAATCCCGCAGCCGATAATTAAATCCTCTTGTTGCACCAATGAAAAGCTTGGCGAGTGCTTCTCTGTTGCGCGGTGTCCACTTTCATACCCTACCCCTCCTACAGTTTTGAGAGGAAACTCTAATACAGCAGAAGGCTCTGGGGGAGGAGAGTATTGTTTGGGATGCTCCTGCCCCACCCAACTGAGATGTATGGGGAACTTCAGGAGGTGGTGCGACGTCATGAAATTTCTTATTTTTACTCGTGTTAGGTATCTCTTGTCGAAAAAATTTGTAAAATAGAAACATAATTGCTTTTAGAGCGACAAAGGCGTATAACATCATCTCCGGCTATTAAAAGAAAATATTTTTTTTTAATAGCGAAACATTAAAAGAAGGGAAAGAGAACTCAAAGGAAAGAGATAAAACTAAGGGAAAAAACACAGACAAAAATCTTTTAATGACTTCAAAAGAGCTAAAGGAGATCGAGAAAGGCTTCTGGTGGGTTATTATTTACAATCCGTCTGAGACCTGTGGTTTAGCGTTATTGTTATTGCTTCCCTTTGTATGGTGGCGGCGAAATCCTATTTAATTGTTTCTCTTCTTCTGCCCTTCTTCTCTCTCCATCTATTTCCCCCTCAATTTGTCTCTTGTCAAATGAGCCTTCTTATCTAAGACTCTACTTTTCTATATATCTTTCTATCAGTCTGTATTGATTACATCGTTTTATCTATTTTGTTTTACGTTTTCTGTGTATATCGCAACTGTTCATTCTCTCTCTCTCTCTATCTCTCTCTCTCAATCTCTCTATCTCTCTCTCTTTCTCTCTCTTTCTTTCTCGCTCACTCTCTAACCGTGTAGCTAATAACCTACCTATCTTCCCCTTACTATCAGTTAACTTACAATATTGTAGTCTTGCTACTTGTATTTTTCGCGTGCGGTCGTTGTTGCCGCACACTCTATTGAAAAGTATTTCGCTTTTGACCGGTCTTGGTTTTTGTCGTACTGTACAAGTAGATGTTTTCTCCTGTGCATGCAATGTGAGAAAATAATATTCCTTCTTTTGTTTAGGATATGTCTCTTCTTTGAAAAGCATTGTTTTCTTTGTGTGATATTTTGCTTTTTAATTTTTTTTTCGCTTATTGGGGAGAATTGTGAAGCATGTTAAACTAATGACTTTAAGGGTACTTCATATGAAATGAACGGATAAATCAAGAACAGCTACACCGTCATTTTATTGGGTATGTGTAAGTTTATTCTTCCATTTCATATGAATTTTTCTTACCTTAAAAGCCAGCCAAATGCAACAAAAAAAACTATAAAACATTTTTCCTTGTCCTGATCGTACTTGTACTATCGTTCTTTCCACCTTTGTAAGACTTCATGAAAAGCTACGTTCAACATGTTTAGCTTTCTTATTGCTCCTCTGGCGTATCATTTACTTCCCGCAAGCTTTAAAAGGATAAAGTGTTTTTTCACAAGTGCTTCTCGCAATAACTCAGACCGCGACCTACCATTACCCCATTTACCATAATTTTCTTCTACACGTCAACTCTAATGATAGAGAAAAGCTGTTATCTTCAAACATCACCGTCTCCGCCAGGGAATATCATACTGCCTTGGTATCTGTTAGGATGGTCAAGAGCCATCGTGAAGACTTATCTTAAAATCTTTGTAGTATCATAGTTCTGGTTTTACTTGTAGTCTCGTCCGTTCTCTTGTTACAAATCGCACTAAGCCAATGAAAATGTATATAATAAAAACTAAAGACGGAGTAAGATTGCCTATATCACATGTACCTACTTCTTACCCTTTTTAAGAACTTTTCTTAACAAAAAAGATAGTTGCATCTAGGTGAGACAAAACTAAAACTCAAAAAGAGCTCACAGAAAAGAGAGTAAACAAATTGAAGAATAGGAAAAAGGTGATAATAGGTTTTGTACATCAGAGTCAAATGAACGTAACGTGGGAGACAGAAAGGAGTAAAAACATACAGCGACATAACGGGTAATAAAATAGAGAGAAAGAAAAGAGAAAAGGAGTGAAAATGGAGACAGAGAGACACACGGTGACAGAGTGAGACACACTCGGTGCTATGACAATGGGCTAGGTTAAGGATGGGCAGGTGATGTCCTTACTGTGTCCTGCAAGCCAGCGCTTCTGTAACTTGACCCTATAACGTTAATGTAAAGGTGCCGGAAAAAGAAGGGACCACACTCTTTATTTATCTGCTGCTCCCTGCTTCATATATGCCGTATTATTAACCCATATATCTCAGTATCCTTTTTTACTGTCTCGTGTTCATTATTGTGGATTTCAGATTTCACTTCATTGTTGAAATTGCACTTTCTACTTCCTTTCCCTACCACCCGCACCTATTTCTATACCATTCCCCATACATTTATATGTTTTAAAATATTCCTCTGTGCAAAAGAATGCTTTAAATGAAAGAAAAACACTAGCTTATATAACCATTTTAACTAAAGTGTGGCTCTTAAGCCATTGCTCAGTATGGGTTTCTTAAGTCCTCCTCACCTTTTCTCCTTTTCTGCTCTCTATCACTTTCTATCTATTTATCTCTATATCTCTCGCTTAAGTTTTCCCACAATTATTTTTCGTTTGCATCTTTTCATCTCCCTGTCTTTATTTAGGTTCTGCATTTCTCTCTCTTTTCCCTACAATAAATTATTAGGTCACATACCAGACAAAAAAGGGTGTTTGAACTATGTAAAATTTATGTTGGACATTTTTTGTATGGTGTGTCGCTAGACAGTAACAAGGAAAGCTATGATCAATGAAGTTAAGGCGTTAGTGGTACGACAAGATATTGTTATAGGGAATGAGATTAGAGGTAAAACAAGAGTAACGTCCCTTTTCCAGATGACAACACTCCAAAATACTATAGTGATTATTGTAATCTAGACCTAGATTGTAGGGTAAGTTTCTTACTGTTATAAACGATTTGACATCTAGAACTTAAAAAATATAGAGCTAAATAAAAACTTTATCTTTAAAATAAACCTGTCGCATAAATTTTAAAAGATTGTAATATTTGTATTCATGAGATAGTGGAGAAACACCAGGACAATTCCGCTACTCTTGTTGAAATCGCATTCCCTATATGAAAAACAAAGACTCCAGGCTCTTTGGTGACACATGGAGCTTATAAGGGAATATCTCAAAATGCTCTCCAGTAGATGGTCTATTTCGCTGATTAGCAAGGAGACATAATAAATAACTGAGCGTAACATGTTTCGTAAAATCACTTGAGTAACTTGTTTTTTTTTTTTAAACTGAGCTTCTGGTATGAAAGTTGTTGTAAGCAAAATCCTCTTGAGATCCATTCGCAT